>CAEGAF010003095.1:0-10254 GCA_903067075.1 Micropoecilia bifurca
TTAGGAATAAAAAGAAGAAAAAACTAAAGAATAACATAAGCTAACCAGAGCTAACTAGCCCTCTTAGCAATGGAAGAGAAAGGAAGTGGTCCTGGGGTCCTCAGAAGTTTTGATGCCCCCAATAATGCCTGATTTTTTTTTACATACTTTTCATTTCTGACGGTGTTGAAAAAAACTAGGGACAAATTTCAATGGAGTTGGAAAATATATAAAAATGATTTTTAGTTCAATTTATTGATATCTTTATAATTATTTATATGACTACTTATACTTAATTGTCATAATATATCATTTTAGTATTTTTTAAATTGTTTTAAACTATTATAATGTATTGAGTTCTGGTCCTGGACAAAGGCTTTTACAGGCATCATCCACCGACTACAATGTTTAAAATAAAAAAATATTCAACAAATACCTGGAAAATATACATTGTTGTGCTCACATGACCCAGGTTAGTTTAGTCAGACATTTGAAAAAATTATATTTTGTGTATATTTTATTCAAATTTTGTGCTTTATCCATAGGATCTGTTTTGTCCCTAATCTCAAGAATCACTGATATCTAATGAATAAATATAGATACAAATGAAATGTCACTGCTGTCAGAAGAAAATCTCCAAAGTGTCACCCTGGCAAGTTGTGTGTTTGTGAAGCTGAGTTGTAATCCCTCAGATTGATGCTACATTTAAGTTTGTATAAAATATATGGATATTTTTTTTGGAATAAAGTTTATTGGTAAATGTAATGACACAAATGGTTTAAGGAACCTGAAGATGCATCACATCCCAGGCCCTAGTACTCCATCACATCTCAGTTAGTATGTCAAACATGACATAAATGTTTCTCAGTTTAGATCAGAACTTGGGGTTAAGACAGTGGTTCTTAACCTGGGTTCGATCGAGCCCCAGGTGTTTGATGAGTCGGTTTCAGGGGTTCGGCGGAGCCTCTGCAACGGAGGTAAAGACACACTTGTGTAAAGTTGTGATGACACCCTGCTTTACCATCACTTGCTGCAGAGGATCACGTTACATTGCTTAGCCAATCAGAGCTGCAGAGGAGCCCTGATTGAAGGAGCTCCACTCTCAGCATGGATTTGAACTTGTGTCTTTAATTACTTCAGCAAAGCTCACAGTTTTTACCAACTTTGTAGCTTTCGGTGTAGGCTACTTCTAAATCTGCTCCTTAGTCGCATCTTTTCGGGGTTGCTACTGCCTCTAGTGGCGTGGTGGTGGTAACACAACTAATATAATTACATTACTAAATCAGAATACCGCAAAGTCTTTATTATTTATTATAAAATTTTCATTCTCTGAAGAATGTAGAGCTAATTAAATGATCTAAACAAGACCTTAAAGTGGTTCCAGTTTCTCTCGATGGCTAACCTGTTGAAACTGAGGCAAATTTTAAATACCTTGGGTCGTTCCTGGACAGTCAGCTCAACTGTGCTGAAAACACTGACTATATTTTAAAAAAACTGTTATCAGAGACTCTACCTTTTAAGAAGACTTAGTATTCTTGGGGTGACCCAACTAGAGTCTAGTTGGGTCAAAGTCTTTATTATTATCTAGGGTTGACCCAACTAGAGTCTAGTTGGGTCAACCCTATGTCTTGAATTTTTTTGGGGGGGGGGATTATACTTAATTTAGGGTTCAGTGAATGCATATATGAAACTGGTAGGTTCGGTACCCCAAAAATTGTTAAGAACCACTGGATTAAGGGAACCTGTGGTTCCTTAAGTCACGTGAGAACCGCCATGCTGCTGAAGAAAATTCATTTGACTTTAGCAGTACATTAAGTTGTTAAAATGAAATTCAGTTTTTATTTATGTAAACTTAACACACCTGTTTTTAATTTAAAGCTCTTGTAAAGTCTGCCATTATTTGTAGAAACTATAACCAAATATTATTGTTCACTTATAACATTTTTGTATGTATTTTTGTAATTCTATGTGGTGGGTTATATTGTTGCTTGAGTTACTTTATGGTTTGGAGAGTTCTTTTTCTTCATTAAAAATAAACTGTATTTTCCATACACTCAGCATATCTTCATCTGATATTAATGTTGATTTGATGATCTGAATCATTTAAATGTAGCAAAAACAAAAACAGAATAAATCCATAAGTTATTTTCACTTCATTCCAGTTCTCAAGTCATTCCACTAGTTCCTGTAGCTCAGAGAATAAGACTTTAAAAAAATCCTGTTAGTTTATAAATCACTGAACGGTTCAGCACCACAACACATTAAAGATCTGCTGTTGTCATAGCAACCGTACAGACCTCTCAAGTCTTCTGGTTCTGGTCTACTCTGCATCCCCAGAACCAAAACCAAACATGGAGAAGCCTCTATGATCCACAAATCTGGAATGAACTTCCAGAAAACTGCAGAACAGCCGAAACACTGAGTTCCTCTAAGACTAAAAACCCAGCTGTTCAGAGCTGCTTTTGATTAGTAGAAAGAGAATCACTGATCATCATATTTGATTTTCCTGATGGCATATGACAAAATGTAACATTTATTGTTTTTTCACAACTGGTGACTATATGACCTTTTCATGGTTCACAGCACATTCAACTGCCTTGTCGCTGACATGTTCTTTACAAATGAATAAAACTTTAACTTTATTCAATCCTCTCTAGAGTTCACAAAAAAAAGTAGAGAAGTAGCGAAAAAGGTTAAAACAGGTGCATGAATTCCCGAGAAGCTGGAGTAAATGCTCTTAGGCAAATGGGGAAGGCCATAGCCATTTGGATAAGTAGGGAGCAATTACATGTGTGGATGATTTAGGGAGATGCTGTCAGTGTGCTGAGGAGCCAGGACCTCTGCAGATGAAATGAAAATGGCCTGTATAATGGTCGAAGTGACAACGCAGCCACTTTGGATGGGCCGACTATTACGGCACGTCAGCATCGGCAAGAAAAAGAGCAAAACTATGAGGATGGCAATTAGAGAACATGAAAGAAAAAGGATGAGTGTGGCCTCGGTGCGGAGGAGACTGGCGCGGCGGGGATCGCGGAGCAGGAGTTAATGCGCTGATTTATAGAATTTGTCATCGCAGACATGTATGTTATAAATTTCCCGGCTGCAGTAATAGCCATAATGAGGTCGCCGACTGTACGGTGTCATATCAGCACTTTGGGGTTCAGAAGCATTGTTGAGAGAGGCTATCTGACCTGTAATCTGAATCATTAGAGGGCAGGCTTCAAGCCACCAAACATTACCTTAATGCAAATGTCACTTTGACTTTGACTAAGCCTCGTTTCTGCTGTAAGGGAATCGTCTCCAAGTTGCTTGAATTAGAAACAGAGCATCAAAGGCATCACTTATGGCTGGTCATCACTCAAAATCTGCAGCCCTGATATAAACACTTATGATCATCATTACCCATGCAGCCATCATCATCATCATAATCATTATGTAAATATGCTTTCAATGTTCTGTAGTTTGGATCCTGGAAAGCACAGCAGGCCCGCTTCTCTTCTATTTCTTCCTTTTCTTACATCGCCATGTGCATATTTCAGTGTTTTCCTGAGAACACACTACAGCAATTAACACAGGATTAATTGGCGTCTTTATCTCGTTAGGGCCAGTCTGATCAGAGTATGATGAGCTTTCGACACATTCCCATTTGTTTAAGCGGATTGTGGTAATTGCTGTCATTATTATGGGCTCTTTAGAGTCGTCCGTGGGCCTCCTCTTCCCCATGCCTGGACTCCATAAAGCCCAGCCATGTGTCGCAGCTCAGTTTAGCTAACCCTTGGAACGAGCCCAACGGCGAGCGGTTAACAGCCGAGTGGCAATTAGCTCTCTCACATCCACCAATTAACGCGTCGCCACTCTTCTACGAAGCCTTTGTGTTTGCTCCTAATTACCATCCTTCCCTCCCAAATAAAACCTTTACAGGACCCATGAGGAATGGAGGCTTGTCTGCCTAACCAACGCCGGCTTTGCCACACTATGTTCTACAAAGCTCTAGAGCCGGGGACTTCAACTACACTCCGGCAGGGTCAGGGACCTGTAACATTGAAATGTATCTCTGCTTCAACACACCTGAGTCAAAAATGAAGGTCATTTGCAGGACTCTTAGCTGGACACTTGGAAGGTCAGGCAACTGATTGGTTGATTATGTTGGATGAGCTAACACAGATAAAAGATCCAGGACTGTTTCTCATGGTCTGTAACTGAAGACCCCTGCTCTTGGGTTTCATTTGGAGCAATGATTTTACCATGGTACCATGGGCTAACACTAGCTGTACCTCCATTAACCAAAAAAGGAGAGCAAACTGAAATTATCCAAAAAAAATTGCTTAATGGAAATACCATAAGTTTGAAAAAAACTCACCTCTCATTAAATTTTGTGGCTAGGATGACATTACTACTAGTAAAAACTACTAGTATTAGGAGGGTGATATTTGCTTTTGTTTTGTTTTTTTCAGATGTGCAGTGGTTCCACCAGAGCTTGCACAGCATCACAGTTCATAAAAAGTTGAGTCATTCCAATATGCTGAATCCACATCACCAAAATAACTGCTCCATAGTATTCAGGGCTTGTTGGTCCACTGTTTGAATAAGACATCGACATCTGATTGGCTGACAGATGATGAGGGCTAGCACCATGGATGATTAATGAATATGTCTCATGTAACTGTTTACATCCATTATTGCCATGATTTAATGACATATTGCTTGAACAAGCTTACTCACATGTGATTTTCATTTCATTTCTTATTTAATGGAAACACCACAACTGCAAAATTCTGTTTTGTTCACATTAGCAAGATACTGAGAAATATTTACACACCTTTGTAATAAAAAAACTACTCAAGAAGCTATTCAGCCATTTGATTGAGGACTGTTGACCAGGAACACATGTAAAAGATGCAGGACAGTTCCTGGAATTGAAGACCCCAGCTCTGGACCTTTATTTGGAGCAATGCCTTTGGACATACCATGACAAATTATTGCTGCTTCATTACAGAAAATGTCAGGAACTCATAAACGGTTCACACAGTGCTCACACGTTTTACATACTCTCAAAATGTAGGTTTTAAAGCATCGTCTCCACAATAAATTCACAGCAGACGTAGAACATCCAGCATCAAAAGACAATATTTCTGAGAGATAAGCTATTACCCCAACATGACCTGTGATCTACAAGCCACCAGAGAGGGCTAACAGACGGATATTGAGATATAGTGCACAATAGAAAAAGGGAGCCATTGATCCAGCAGAGTGCAAACTTTGCTCTTGCTGCTAACTTCACTAAAGGGAGCAATTAAATTTTATATGCTCGTAACAGTTTCAACCCTCTCTAAATGTTAACAACCTTGCACTCCAACTATATAGCCTGTCCCCTTTGTTGATCCACTGCAGTGATGAGCCCCTCATCCATGGATTTGCGGTATAATTAAAATCAGGATGGATACGGCACATTGTGTTGGGTTTGTTTCACCCTGACAAGCAGTGTCTTTGAGTAAATTCATATGGGCCAACAAATTGGTATCACAAGTCAATCCGCTCCTTTGGGTGCTCTAAAAACACATGGGAGAAAATCAGTCCTTGAAATCAAGCAGTTTCACAAGTGAGACAGCCAGAGGCCTTGGATGTGCCTTCTGCTATTGTAACTGCATTCTGGAAAGAAACACAAAGAAGTAGGAGTTTTGTTGTTTATAAATGTTGGATGTTGCTGTTTTTTTTTTTTTCAAGATTCCTTAATTTTTCTTGAAGAAAATCCTGACAAAGGTAACATTAGCTCTTTGCTGCAGAAACTGACACAAGTAGAACATACATATCTCCCCACTGGCGTTTCATTGTGATATCAGAAAATAAGACAAGTTTGGATTTCTTATACACACTGCTATATTTCCTTAAAGATTTTATCTCTTGTTGCTTTTTTATTGCCCCACCAAAATTCACAAAACAAACTAGAATAGCAAGCAGTTATTAACGGGGTCCTTGTCCGACCCATCAAGTCCAACCCCACTGACCCCACCCGTCCCTGTGCATCCTCTATGCACATCAACAGAGGACATCTTTTATCAGACAAAGGTAACCTTTATACAGTAAATACAAAATACAGTTTTCAAACAAGAATTTCAAAAAGCAAATCTAGTAACTAATAACTGCTGTCAGGTGTTTGCAATGACTGGTGATTATTGTTTTATGTCAGTGTGGAGAAATTTTAGCCAGCTCTTCTCTTCAAAATTCCTTCAAAGTAATGTTGGCCAAACTTCACGGTTGTCTCTGAGCACAATAAGTGTATGTGTGCAAAGTTGTCACCTGCAGGTTCAAAGTTGTTAAAAGCGAAGGAACCTTGGAACAAAGTGTAAAACCACCTAATAAAGAGGACATGGCCTCCGCAGACCCTCCAATCCACTAGGCAGACATGAGCTCACCGTAGCAACCAGAAAGAAGAACTGAGAGAGGAAGTTGACAGTCCAGCCCTGCTTGATGAGGGAGGCCAAGAGGAAGGTTTCTCCAACTGAACCCAGTTTGTTCCACTGTCCTTCACCAGCCAGGAGCCCAAGATGCTGCACTATGACCAATACCACCACACAAACACCTTACCAGTTGTGATTTCAGCGCTTATTTGCAAATACTGTTACTGACAAACTGATATTTTTTGTCTCGGTTAGACCTTGGGTATCTTTAACTGGCCGATCCCTATATTACACTTACCAACACATAGAAAACTGACTAATTTTTGGGGGCTTAGAGGTTGGGGGACTCTCACAACCTTAGAGTTTTGAGAGTTTATAGTCAGTTTTATTTTCAATTTATAGTCAATTTGCAGAAACATTGCAATAAAATGCTTAGGTAATAAAAGAAGTAGCTTGCCTAAGAATTCCCTCTAGCCAGTTATTTCAATGTAGGAACCCTCTAAATACCAGGTTGCCAAATGTTGCCCTCTGCACAAGGTTTATTTCCACTTGAAGCCACTGTTTGTCATGGTACAGCCACTAACATTTTGAATGTTTTTCTCTTATGGAACAAGATATAAAAAAGTATATAAATAAAAGACACCCCAAGCTTTGAGGCAAGAAGAAACAAATGGTTCTTGGGTGTGTCGCAAAAGAAAGAGAGACATTGAAATTAGACAACCAGGAGCTCCATCAGAATCCTGACAGCCTATCTGTGTGTGACAGCAGCCATCACTTTTACCCACTCACCTATGCCTCTAAGAACAAACAAAGGCTTTGATTCCAAAAAAAAAAATCCCCAAAAACTAACCTCCCCGGCATCACCACCATGTGTAGAAAGATGACAATGACAACACACTCTTCCCTGCCGCCCCTCATCTCCCTTAACACAATCTGAGAAGGCACATAGCCATCTGTACCTCCAGGGAAGCTGCTTCTTCTTCAAAGAGCAACATGATCAGCATTATGGCATCTGAAAGACTCCCTCCATGACTGGAGAGAGTAAATCAGTCACACAGTGTAAGACTCATGCAGTCAGAAAAAAAAGGCATGCCGACACCCACAGCAAGGCTAGAGGCCCAGAAGAAATTTCAAGGTACTCAGTCCTGTTACTGTCACCTATTCAGATGATTCTTGTTTGCCTGTTCCGACACATCACTGTAAAAAAAAAAAAAAAGAACATGTTTAGTTAAGATTCAGCGCAACAAACAAAATATTCAGAGCAGTGCAGCCTACACTGTTAATCTGAATCCTGTTTTACAGTGTCTTAATTTGGGGGTTTGTGTTGAAATGTTTTGGTTTTGGACCAAAACTAGACCAAAAAAAAAAAGAAGAAAGTTTTGTGAGAAGCGGATGAAAGGCTGATCGGTACAGGATTGTACCTTTTGCGGATGACGCATCGTTTTACATTGTGGCCCTCGACGAACTTAGTGCCAAGCTTTCAGGATGATGCGCTCAATTACAGCCAAGGCACAATGAGGCAGTGACGGCAAACGTCTCTGATGCAGCAGAAATATTCATGTCAGCGGTGCCCTACAGAATCCAGCAGACCCGCCTGCCTTTGAGAAGAGACAGATGAATAATTCGAAAGGGGGATGGGGGATCCAATGGCAGAGGAGCTTCGGTAAAAAAAAAAAAAGTGGGGGTGGGGGGAAGCCAGGCAGCCTTTGCTCTTGTGGGTCTTTGAAGTCCTTCCTCCAGCAGACATTGGTATACTCATACACAAAGGCACACAGGCTGTCTCTCTCTTCCTCTGTTTTCTCTCTGCCTCTCTCTCTGTCTTCTTCCTCTTTCATCTCTTTCACATCCCTTTATCTTTACCCTTGGTTAGCTCCAGGGATCCCCATGTCCCCCAGTACTTACCACTCGCTTGCTGTCCAGGCTTTGATATCTGTTTGCGGGGAGATCAACGGCATACTTTGGATCCATTTCTCCAGCTACCACGGCTTTAATAATGGCAACAAAGCCAAGGCTTTTTAGAAGCACTGACTCACATCTATTTGTTATTCATAGCCACTATCATTTCCCCAAAGCACTGAAACATATGAAAAAAGGGAGCGTACACTGTGTGGGTTTTCTGAAAGTAGTAAGTACCTCTCTGAAAAGAAGTTCTGTAAAGAAAAAGTTCACTATGAAGTATGTGTGCTGAGCTCCTAGAGTCAACTCATGCCAGAGTGAAGCTGTGAATTGGACTAAATGATATCAGATGTCACCAAGATTAAAACAAATCCCGCAAAATGCAAGAGAGGCGCCGAAATCCAGCGTTTCATCAGAGCTGTGTTTGCCGTGCCACTCTGTGTGTGATTGTGTTTGTTGACCATGTAGCCCAGTGCAGCCTGGTTCTGTCTCAGTAAAGGTTCTGCAACGCTCCGGGCTAACCATCACACCATGCATGAATCACGGAAATGTCAAGTACAAAGTCTAGCGCAGAACACAGCGAAGAGTTTCTGCACCAAGAGGCACCGAGCACAACACAGCCCGGCCGAGTCCAGGAACACCGCATGCATTACAGACGGAGTTCTGCTTCTAGTTTTATTTAAGGCATTTTGACACATTACAACAACAAACCACCATGACTCTTAAAGACATTTTATTTTTGTGTGTGTGTGTGAACAGAACATTATGGAGAGCACAACTGCAAACCTACCAAGACAGTTGTGAACCTAAACTGATGGGCTGGGTAAGGAGAGCGTCTATAGATCAGCAGCCAAGATCTCACAACACTGATGGGGGCAGCATCATGCTGTGGGAATTACTTTCTTCAGCTAGTACAGGAAAGCTAGTCATTCTATGGAAATAAGGACATCACTAAATGCAGGCCAGTGCTTGAGGAAAACTTGCTGCAGTCGACAAAAATCATTAAAATCACATGAAGGTCATTTGTCAAAAGGGCTCAGTCAAAGCCCCGATCTGTGTAAAACTCTTAAACCAAATTGACTGAGCTTGAGTTGCGTAGGAAGAGGAAAACACAATGTGAGGAAAGCTGGTACAGGAACATACTGAAGAATTTACAGCTGCAACTGAAACAAAATGTGGTTTTGCAAAGTATCAGCATCTTTTACAAAACATATCCATCATAAACCCAAAACATGAGCTGCTTCTGAGCTACTGGCCATTCATAAATCACAAGTTTAGACTGCATGTACGTTTTTAAAGACACAATGCTGGAGGAACGATCGCTGTCTGCAGAAAATCTCCTTGGATTCTTTTCAAAACAATAACAGTGGATGAACCCAGAGCAGCAACACCGTTAAGTTTTCTCTGGGAGAACATGCAAACTCCATGCAGAAAGACTGGGGCTGGGAATTGAACCCAGAACCTTCTTGCTGCAAGGAAACAGCTCTGCAAACTGCGCCACCGTGCAGCCCAGGGAAACATTTTATCACCATCAATAAAAACTTGTTTACCATCAGTTTTATGAATCACTGTGAGGTCATGTTGGTGCTGATGTGTATTATGGCATATTTTGACTTCCATTGTCACACTCAAAAAATTGAACTTTTGGGGTTATTACATTAACAAAAGAATATTATCTACTTTTAACACAATAATTTCATGTTTTAAACAAAAACGTAATAAAATCATGTTGAATAAACAAGAAATTCAACAACTTAACGTTTATGAAATTGAATCATGTTGAGATAACATGATTCATTCTAGTCAGACTGATCTTGTGCTGGAGGGAACGAGCGAGATCACGGCAGATCACGCGAGATCATGGCAAATCACGCGAGATCATGGGTCATTACACAAGGACTCGCCGCGAGATGATTGTTTTTTTTTTATCAAACTTTATTTAAACAAGGTAAGTACAAACAAGAAAGGCAAATACAACAGT
>CAEGAF010003097.1:0-13401 GCA_903067075.1 Micropoecilia bifurca
ATTCACTCAGTGCGTTATAGTTACACATCGCTTAGCATTTGTTGCTGCGCGTTTGCGCCGTGAAGGAAAGACGAGAACAGCTGGACAGACAGGCTGAGAAATGAGATGCGGGTGATCGGTATCGTTAACAGAGCCAATGATCGGCGATCCCGATAATCACCGATTTCACGAAAATCGGCCGATTATGATCGGTGACCGATCGATCGGCGCACCTCTAGAGACAACCTATTATTTCAAAATTAAAGCCAAAACATTTTAGAGATTTCAGAAGTTAAAAAAGGAACTTGTTTTAAATCAATAATTCCTTCCTCGTTTTTATAATGGAAAAAATGTATTATTGTAAGAAATAATCTGCCATTGTTGAACTTTCTGTCTATGATGTGTTGGTTGGTGGACCCAAAATGTAGATATATGCCGGGAGCATGAACTATGTTGAATGTTATAACAAGAAAAAGAAAAATCGCAGGGAACATAGGGAGCCAGAGCCAAACAAAAACAACATCAAAAACAGCAGAATAATCTGTGGAAGTAATAAAGTAATGGCACAGGGGGGAAGGGAGAACTAGATTAATATTAGATTAATGTTCCTACACAAGGAATTAATAAACCGACTAGAATCACTGAGAAAGGACTGAACTAAAGTAACAAGTCTAATGTAATCAAAATTAGAAACAGCAATAATGGAACACTTTCTTAAAAACCTGATGACCAAATATGTCCTGGAACCTACCAGCTTATGTTGCTAGGTTACGGGGCAGGGCCTTGCTTACGTTGCTAGGTTACGGGGCTGGGCCTTGCTTATGTTGCTAGGTTACGGGGCTGGGCCTTGCTTACATTGCTAGGTTACGGGGCTGGGCCTTGCTTACGTTGCTAGGTTACGGGGCTGGGCCTTGCTTATGTTGCTAGGTTACGGGGCTGGGCCTTGCTTATGTTGCTAGGTTACGGGGCTGGGCCTTGCTTACGTTGCTAGGTTACGGGGCTGGGCCTTGCTTACATTGCTAGGTTACGGGGCTGGGCCTTGCTTACGTTGCTAGCTTACGGGGCTGGGCCTTGCTTATGTTGCTAGGTTACGGGGCAGGGCCATTTTGATTTGTTATATTATGGAGGTTTTTGAAATGCTCGTTTTTCAGATCAAATATTAATTTATTGCCAAAAAATTAGCTGAGTGTTTTTTTTCAGTGCTTAGGCTGTTTTTAGAAGCAGTAGAGACCCAAATGGAAATACAAATATGTGCAAAACGTGAATTTAGCATAATACAACCCCTTTAAAACTTATGAAAAAGTACATGTTCATTTCACTTTGTTACATGAAAACATGAGTGAAGTGAAATAATCTGCCAGTGGGCCTCATACGTTTTCATCAATATTAAGGAATTATTGACTTAAAACAAGCTCCTAAGTCTTTCTGAACAATTATTTTGAGTTAGTTTTGTCCGATTCACTAGAAACTAGATCATAAATATTTTATAAAATTTTGAGTGTGCTCCATATCTTCTAACTTTCTCTCTCTGCCCATTTCCTGTTTGATCTGCTGTAAAAAAAAATGGAAAAGAAAAGAAAAAATCCCACATATTATGGTAAATGTGTTAATAGCCCAGTTATTCAATGCTTCCATTTCATTTGCACATGAAACACCAATAAAATACATTGAACTGTGTTGGTAACGTGACAAACGGTGATACAAAACGTTATACAGAAAATCTGCAACTCCATAAATTAAAGTCAAAATTTCTCCCTCCAGTTGGGAGTTTATCAGAAAAAAAAGTTCAGACTATGAAAGGTTGGCTTTTAATTTCAGCGACATGTAAGGGCAACTATCTGAGGCACAAACGTGGTCAAACACCGTCAGAAGAAAACTAATTATGGATTTTGATCACAACATGACAAACTATTGGGCCGGGACTCCACACAGATCGATCACAAATGTCCCACCTCTGTGAGAGCAATTATCGGGTTCTGTCACCGGTCGTCATCGCCAGACGGTTTTTGATTACTGCTGCCGGAAATATTCCTCAAACGCCGAGAATGACGTGCAAGATTAGTTATTCACGATCATCTTCAGTAGTGCTGGACCAATCATCTGGTCTTCGACTGAAATCGATTAATTTTCTCTCCATCGGTTCTGACAGATAAACTTTTTGTCAATGCAAAACCACAAAGTCTTACTAATTATTTTATAGTTTCTAGTGAACACATCTTAGTAAGCTTTAAATAAGACACAACTAACTTACAGCTTTTCAGTAAAATATAGGAGCTTATTTTAAGTCAATAATTCTTGGATGTGTATTTAAAAAGTACTAGTTCCAGTCTGCGCTTTTGTGTTTTTGCAGAGCAGACTATTTTTGTACCACTCGGCATATATGGAGAACCAAACCTGATGTAGTTAAAAATAAAAGCAGAAATATAGATATTTTGGTTTTCCTCCATCTTAAACACGCTTTCATCAAGAAATGTATATATTTTCATTTGCATTTTCCTCAAACATGCCTTCTAGTCGAGAAAATGTTTGTATTTTCTTTTTCTTAAATGTGCGGAAAATGCAAAATAAAATGTTTCTTGACAAAAATGCATGCGTAGGGAAAAGGAAAAACAAAAAATATATTTATACTTTTATTTTTAGTTATGTCAATTTTGGTTCTCCATATACATACACAATTTCATTATGTAATATCTGCCAGGTGCTAACATGAATTTAAGAAGTTCCAAATCTGTTTTCTTGTATTAAATGAAATCAGTGGGACAGATTACGTAACATAATCTCAGTTTAGACTATTCCCTTAGTGTTTTTTTTAATTATTCTAACCTTTTCTTCTAACCTGAAGGAAAGAATAGGTTAAAAATACCTCAAAAATGCTCCAAATTGCCAATCAGGCTTGAGGCAGTACATGCATTTTTAATTACTTTTATTTAATTATTTAATTTATTTTTGCATTGATGAGCTACCAGAGCATTATTATTACCTGGTAGCCGTTTGTGACTGGATTTGTACATTTTAGATTTCTAAATATTCTTTTAGAGTCCTGCTTTCATTTTCAACACAGAAGCTTAAAGTCATTCCTTTCTGTGACAGATCGTACAAACCTGACCTGAATATTCTGTAAATTCCCCTCAAAATATTAAATATAGATGATTTCTTAAAGAAATAAGAATCTGGAAAAGAACACAAAGTTCCTTTATGACAGGACAAAAACTGACTTTTGAAACTCTTCTGCTGAATCACCTTTAATGTTCTCCTGGAACCATTTAACTTTCTTCTTTTCATAATTATTATATTAGATCATAACCAAACTAATCTGCCTTTGCAGCAACATTGTTTCTGTTTCTACTGCAATTAGAAACAGCAAGAAACTTACAGGCGACCATAAGGAGTGAAAAACCATCTTAGAAACCACAAAGCCTGCATAACAGGGGGAAAAAGCAATCCTGAACAGATCATCAACCAGAGCAAAACAATTAAAGTCTTAAAAATTTGTCGTCTGGCTGCTGAAACTATTTAAGAAGTGTGAAATTTGCTGCACAGACAATTAAATTTCGTTTTGCGGGTCTTCTATTTTTAATGTCGCCCTCGTCCGCACACGTGTGAACAATTTTCTCCCTCATTAATTACAACAAGTCTCAGCAGAGAAAATGTTGCACAATTTATTACTTGTTCATTTTTTTCTCCTGCAGATTGCAACCTCAAGCCAGATGTTAGACTTTTGATGTTGCTGCCAAGAGGCAGAAAGGTGGAAGGTTCCGGGTCTCAGCTCTTATCCAGTAGCATGAAAATTACAAGGAGTTTTTAGCTTCAGTCTCACTGTTGTCATTAAAGACAGGCAAAAGGCAGGGCAGCTTTGTTATGTAACGTGAAAACAAGCTTAACCCAACTTTGGGAGCATTATTAGTGAGGATTAGAGATTATGCCTCTTCTGTGTAACTAAAATAAATTAAATGTTTTGATTAAGATGGATTGTTGACTCAAGAATTAGGAAATGTTTGATTTCTGCTGTTTCTACTTTTATACATCACGTATAAAAAGGAGGTAAAGTTCAGACAACATTCAGAAGTCCTCTGAATGTAATCTTTTGAGTGTTTCTGTTTTCTGTGTCGCTTTGGCTTCTTTTTTTAGTTTTCTTTACTTTTTATGTATTGTGTTAATTGTTCCTTTCTTTGCGTTTTTTATTTCTTGGTTTATTTTTATATTTTGTATTGTATATACAACTGTAAATCTTTGAAAAGCAGAAGTTGATCCTTCTACACAACCAACAAAAATGTATCAAGAGGTTTCTGGGCGATGTGTCAACAACAAAAGATTTGTCTTTTGCAGCAGCCATTGTACGGCGCATACAACGGTAAAACAAGCTGACCAAACATATTGAAGCTCTGCTTGGGTTGCTAGGTAACGGAGCAGCCTCGCTTGGGTTGCTAGGTGACAGGCAGTGGAAGTTTTTGAAACACTTGTTTTCCAGACAGCAAAAAAACATAATTTTTTTTAAGCTCTTGGGCTGTTTTTAAGAGCAGTATTATTCCAAGAAAAAATGTATACTGTGATTTAATATTTGAGAGGCTAAGGTAGCTTATAGCTTAAAGATGTTTGACAGTTTTGGAGGTGTTTTTAAGCTCTTTGGCCGTTTTTAGAAGTGGTTTAGTCCCAAATCAAAGTACAAAAATCTAACAAATGTGAATTTTGCATAATAGGTCCCCTTTAAAATGCTTTGCTCAATAAAACCACACTAGCCGTCGTCGTTTTCTGCTGATGCCCGTCGTCTTCAGAGTTTGACTTGATGTGTGTTCGGAGGAGACCATTTGAAGGCTGTATGAGCGGCTACTGTGGCTAATGTGGTCAGAACTTTCTAGTTTTTCAGTTTAATGCCAGGTTGATTTTGAAAACTGCAACATTTTACCCTTAAATAGTAATAAGTGAAATCCTGTTTAAATCCAGAGTCCTTGTCTGATATAATCACAAATAAACCAGATGTAAATCTTTCCTGAATGTGGCTTGCAGCTGCTGGGCTGAGTAAAAGTTGGAGCCAACCGTTGTCAGATCCTTGGCTGGAGGATCGAGCCAAAACAAAACACCTGCAAGCCTCGATTTCAGATGTTACCATCACCTATTTTTGGCTGAAATTTTTTATTTCTTTGGTGAAATTACCATCACAATCACATCCATCACATTTTGGCTGCGAGGCTTGATAGGAACGGTCCAAATCCAGCGGCTTTAACAATCCCTGCTGTAATTGTTTCCAGCTTCTACCTGACTAGTAAAAACACATTCAGTGTTTCTGGCCCACCAGAGCTTTTAATGTGACCCACTAGACTCCAAATAGCATCAATAAGTCCCTCCAGTTTATTCACAAACCTATAAAATTCACACAAAATCAATGAATACCCACATTTTTGCTGATTTTACTGCAGTTTTTTCTCAAAATTGGTGAAAACATTTTGTTTAAGTCACTACTGCCTCAGACCGTCTCATGTCAAATTATAGTCCACAATCAATACAGTGATTAATAAAAATTCAAATTTAACCTCATACAGTAACATCATACATTGTGGTGCTATTTTTAAACTAGCACCACAAAATCTGTGATTTTAAATACAAAAAACACAAAACAATCAACATCAGTGTAAAAAGATGTTCAATATTGATTAATTTTAAGACATATTTATTGAGAGCTGAAACAAACTGCTATTCATTGATATTTTAACATCTTAATGGGTTTTTACTAATGCATCCCGGTACAACCGGCCCTTTAAGAACATTCAGATTTACGATGCGACCGAAAATGAAAATTTGTTTCAACACCCTGATGTAAAGTAAACAGGGTGACATGTTGAGAGTCAAAGTCAGCATCACAGAGAAAAGGAACAATATGTGCCTCTTTTAAATTACAAATCTGTAAAAATGTGGGATTTTCTCCCAGTCTGCAGCTTCATGACATGATTTGTGGCGTCCTGAGTGCAAAGTAACTCTGAGGTTAAAGTCAGGTCGACGGTGAGCGTTTCAACAACGGTGGCTCGGTAAAAAGAATCCTTTTGATCTCAGCAGATGCTCCATTATTGCCCGTGTTTGGCAGACTTGTGTTTGTATGTTTTCCATCCAGCTGACAGCTTCTGTGTGGGCTGTGAATAGAAAAGAGCCGGCGGCCAGGTCAGTGTTTGCTCAGGCTGCTGTCAATCTCGAGGCTTTTTTCTCCTATTATTTATCGCCCTGTGTGTGTCAGTCTGAGACAGAAGTTATTAAAGTCAGAGCAGAGCACAACAGATCCGAAGCTGAAGGGAGGACATGCGCTGAAATGAAAGCAACGCTTCCAATATTTGCATGTATGCCGCAGAGCTCCCTCGTTTTTTCCGAATATCGTAAAATATTCCAACAGGGTTTCACAAGTTTTATTACATTTCAGAGGAAAGCAGCATTGCTATATTTTTATTTCCAAAGCCACAGAGATAAACTCTCTCCATATCTGTGTAATCTGCTATCAGTTACCAACAGCTGTTCTGGTTTTTACTGCTCTCCATGGTGGCTCTGCAGGGCGTCCAGGATTTGCTCAGAAAATAGTAAAAGCTGCTTTTTTTCCTTTCTATTTTTCTGGCCTGAGAGTAACCTTCACAGCAAATACAGATTTGGTTTTCTCTGGCAAAGGTCAAAGCACTTATAAAATAACAAAACAAACAGTGCAGCGGCTATCTGAAGGTTTCCATCATCAGTTTTTGTCTTAGTTTAGTTTATTTTCCTCATTTTCTGATCACTTTTCTGATCTTCAAATGGTGACAGAGTTTAATCTCAACAGACAAAAGGTTGAAATAAATGTGAAATAAATGCGAGACATGGGAAATTCAAATTAAAATTCAAATCATACCACATTTTTTTCTGTATACCGAGTTGTTTTATGATGCAAAAAAGCAAACTCTGGTCCGTCTACAAACCACAGTTTATGTTCAGCTGAAGTGAATTCTGACAGTTTGAATGCACATGTGAACGCCAAGCGGACCGGAGACCGCCTCAAAAACAGGAAGTGGACTGTAGCGCAGGGCATTCTGGGTAAATAAATACAACTAAAACAAACACTGGTCTAGCGATAGAAAGAGAAAAAAACAAGAAATCCTACAGCTGCTAAAATCTGACGTCAGTCACTCCGTTTTTGTTAACATTCACAAAGGAGGAAATTTCGTTCTGTGCCGTTTCCTTCAGTGGTTTTTGGTGCAGCGCCCCCACAGGTGAGGAAGGGGAACAGGTTTTTCATCTAGTTTCGTTTATTTGACACAGTGCAGTGTCAAAGAAAACCACAACAGCTGAAAATGTAACAAATGTTGCAACCTTTGACCTACTGTGTGAAAACACCCTTAAAGCAACTTGATGTTACCCGTTTGTATGAACTGACCTTGAGACTCCAGAGGTGAAGCGTCATCGCTCTATAAACAGCTACAGGACAAGCAGTACATGCTTGTTTTATTAAGAGATCCAGTTGCAGGTTTGGTGCATTAGCAATGTCTGATGAATGTTCATGTGCAGGTATGTAGGTCAAACGTGGGGCCTGCATTCACTCCATCCCTGCAACTTTATTGCATCAGAAACCAAAAAAAACGCAAACATTTCCTCTGCGCTGCAGAATCCCTGCAAGCCAACCGTGTGTCTATCTCCATGCATTGTCCATTGTTGTCTCTCCTTCCTCAGACTCCATTCAGTCTATATTAAACCAGACTGGTGTGACGGTGGAGACAATGGGCTGATAGACTGCCAGCTACAGTAGAGGCACAATGGGACGGACAGAAGGCGGTCTAGACGGAGGAGGAGCTGTCAGCGGATTCACCGAGCGGACGCAGGCAGCAAAGCCGAAACTGCGATTCTACAAGTGTGTTTCTCAGTGAAGGAAGGGATGTTGGGGTTGCGGACCAATGAAGCATCAAATTGGAAACAATGTGTCTGCAACAGTTAAAAGCAAATATTTACAGGGCTTTAATTTGCGCCGAGCTTCCGGCGTGGGTCAGAGCGTCTGTGCGGCGGACGCCGAGGACGCTAATTAGACGCACACGGCGGTAGATTAATCACAGGCTGACAGCGGCCTGCCAAGCAGCTCCATCACCTTGTCAGGCGGCGAGCGTATCCAGTCTTTATCATCTCTTAAAGGGGCAGTACGTGTTTTCTAGACACAATCGAGTAACTATGTTGCCTTCAGTTGTTGTAAAACTGCTATAGATCTATAAAATATAAAAGAAATTTGACTGCAAAATTCAACATCTAGAAACTGGGACTCAGTCTCTTTGAGAAACTTTTGCTCTTTCTGAAACTCCGTCTTCAGGAAGTCATCACATTGCTCCTGTGTTAACCCTTTAGTCATATTTTTACTGAGAAGTAGCTCCTATAATGAGCTCAGCGTTTACAGTTCAGCCAGGTGTTTGCTAATTGCTGCTGGCTAGTCTGAAGGAGCCGAGTTGTGGAGTTTGAAGTCTAAAAAATAGCTCTGAGGCGGACCTGCGTCCTTGTAGGCGGGGCTAGGTCCACTGCTGAATGGTTGGCATGGAGATTAAAGGAATTCTCTAACTTTCAGAGGTCTTTTTACATAACACTACCACTATTATCTTACTGATGTTTTTTCGAATGCTGCAAAAACACAAAATCTTGCCAAATATTTTTAATCTAGTCTAGTGCAAAAATCTCAGTACACATAAAAAATGAAAAACTAACTGACAAGTAACTTTTCAGCAGCATACAGAAGCTTGTTTTATGTCAATAATTCCTTAATATTGGTGAAAAAGTTTTTATTCCATTGGCAGGTTAATTCTCTTGTGATGAAGGAAAAAGGTGTTGCTATAAATTAAATAATCTGTCAATGCAATAAATACTTTGTATCTATTCAAGGAATTATTGACTTCAAACAATGTCTTACATCTTGTTGAAAAGTTACTTGTCAGTTAATTTCAAGTGTACTAAAATAATTATTGCGCTAAATAATGATCTTGCTGTTTTGAGACCATTTTCAAGTAATATATTGATAACGGCATAAAGTTCAGCTTTTCAAAGACTAATAAACTTTATTTAGTAAAATATCTCCCAGTTCTACTTCATACTGAAAATGGAAGATATTTTAAATATCCAAACAAAAATATGACAATCAAAAACAATAAATAAATGGATTATTAAGAGTCTGTAAACAAAACTGCCCTTTAAAAAAATTAATAATCATCATCAGCTCATTTTAATTTATCAACTGATTAATTGACTAATTGCTTATTGCCACAGGGTCAGCTAAGATATTTGAGGTAGAAACTAATTATTCCTTGGTAAGCCTCTGTGCTTTTTGCAGTGTAACACGTGAACTGGCTCAGACTCTCCTCCCTGTCGTCTTGCTCTGATTACTTCCTGCTTCCTGATAAATCACCAGCCATAAATCTTCCTCCTCACCTCGTTTGAGGACAAGCTTGCGATCTGACCCAACATCTGGTCCAACGGGAGCGTCCTGGACAGGCGGAGGAAGACACGGCGCCGCCCCGAGGGCGCAGAGACCCTCAGCGGGCCGGCGGATACCGCCGCAGCATCACAGCTGCATAAACACGCCGCCATTAAGGGCTGCGGCTAAACGTGTTCCATATATCAGACGTTTTACCGTCTCCTAAGTGGCTTTGACCTTGGATCGGGGTAATGCAGGTTACTGAACGGCACACATGAGTTTTAAAACCTTTAAGAGTTTTGGAGCGGCTCTAATTAGAGGAGGATGAAATGGGTTTTATATTAAAAGGGTTTCTATCCGTCTGATCAGAAACTTTCCTAAGATTCGCTCGCAAATGAAGGACGCTGAACTTCACAGGAGAAGGATGCTATCAAACGCTGCGACGTTCAGAAGAGCGAGCATCTGATGTGAGCTGCTCTCAATAGATGCAGTCATCAGAAACTCGATGTGTTCAGATAATTAAATTTAAAAAATACTGATATGCCAATAATTATCCCAAGCTGTAAATGTTTTACTGAAAATCCATGTGTTTAATCCATTTTTTTTAAAGACTATTTCTGCACATCTAAAGAAAATAAGTAGGGCAAAATTGAATCTTGTAAAGAAAAAAGTTTGTTTTTTCTCATAATATCAATAATCTTCCCAAACAGCTCCACCCACTTCAAGCATTTGACATAATGAGGCAAGTGAATCTTCATCAGCGCAGACAGAGCGTCGGCACAGCATAGAATGAGATTTGGTAATGTGTGAATCTGGTTACATTACAGCAGGGGTGCCCAAACCTTTTGCAAAAGGGGCCAGATTTGGTCTCTTAAAAATGTAGGGGGGCCGACCTTGGTGGACGTTCTTTACATAGTACAGCAATATATTTGAAACACATTTCAGCAAGCCATTCTGTGTTTCACATTTGCTTTTTTATTTTAATTTCAGTGATCTCAAGCATGTCTTTTGGTTCATTTGAAACATGCATATATATCATATGCAATTGAATATTCACTTAACTTCACTTTTTTTTTTAAATTTTTTTTTTCTAACGGCCAAACAGAAATACTCTTGTGTGCAAATGATATTTGAAACATAAAAAAAAATCTCACCATCGTTGTTCAATATTTACAGAATTTTTAAATAAAATAACAGAAAATGAGCACGTAGTAGTCATATCAACAAGTGGAGGGCTCATTTGAAATATGACATATTAGTAAATGTTGATCAGATTTTTAAAAGTTTATTATTCTGGATTGAAAACTGAAAACTTGTCTGAATTTATGACTTATTTTGATCTTAAAAAACAAAAACAAAATTTATTCAGAGACTTATTGTAAATGACAAATGACTTGTTTGCTATACTGAGATCTGGCTCAAAGGCAGTGGTATTGATGCACAAGATGTCTCCAAAGTGAGAGTCCGTTATTTAAGTTCACAACCGAGAATGTCTTCACACAAATATGTCGACTAGAGTTGCAACCCGTCCAGTATTTGACTGTTAAATGTAGAGTCCCGTATTGAACCGAAACGGCCACGATTTGTTCCTTATTCTACAAATAAGTATGTAATAACAAAGGAGTGGTCCCCAAGTACTTCAGGGTTTCCCCCAGTGTATTATAAGCATGGCGGTGTCATGCTTTGCTAGCCCTGCAGCCAGGCTAAGGTTGTGCTGTTTCAGCTGTTTGGGATTCCCCTCGGTAATTTCCCCTCAGAAAACAGGTGGAGAATCCGCCCTTTCTGATTGGCTGCCTGTCACATTCAGCGTTAAGCTCCCAGTCGGGAAAACCCCTTGCATCACACTGCAGCTCAATGAGCTCCAGCTGCAAATGGTCTGAGTCACACGGGCTGCTGCCCTCTAGTGGGTAAATGAGGAACAGCATTTAGTGTGTAAGCTACACCCTATGCATGCAACAGTACTGCTGCCCAATGTATTACGTGAGGGTCAGACGTTATTGATTTTATGACAGAGGCTGCGGGCCGGATGAAATTTGACCAAGGGCCGCATTTGGCCCCCGGGCCGGACTTTGGACATGCTTGGTCTAATCCGCCTCATCAGCGGACGATATGCTGACACCAGCAGGATGGAGATGTGGTTGGAGAGGCCAAGATGCCGGTGAGGAAGAGCTCTGTACTCACCGTGAATGTTAGTGTGGACACACAGTCCAGAGTGTAAAAACTGGGCAGAGTGTCGGTCGGTTTCACGTGGTTCAAGTTCCCCAGCTCACGTAAAACGCCTCCGGGTGATTCATTTGCATTGAGCCAATGGTGTCATACAGCTCCTTCAATGCTTTGTTGCCGTTAGGTGGAATGTAAACGATGGTGATTAACAACGCAGTAAACTCCTGAGGCAGATAGGATGGCCGACAGCTGTTAACCAGTCCATAGTTCGTACACCAATCTGCATTCACTTACATACATTGTCCTGCTCCTTCTGACATATATTGTTTTTTCTGAGTGTTAGGCAAAGAATGGCACAGTCCATCTCTGCAGAAACTCTGAGCCTCTGATGTACCAAATCCACCATCTTATCCAGTGAGCGGACATTAGCCAGAAAGAGTCAGAATTGGTGGCTTCCTCAGCACCAGCTGGGTAACATGCTCGCCCATTTCCCCTTATTCTGTTTTCGGGCACAAACTTTTCTTTTGACCGCTGATCCTGGCACCCTTGATGTGCCAGTCCATTGTCCTCAAGAGCCGCTGTCTCCCAGGTGTGTATTTAGCTTTGTAGCTTTGGTGATATTTTACCAGGTGAACTGTCTTCAATGGCCATCAGATTAACCAAGCTGCATTCAGCCGTAAAGTTTGTTTTTATTAAAACTTCAGCAGTTAGAAAACTGCTCAAGTTTGATACACAAAAGTGATGCACAAAAGCTGCACTCTTGAATTCTACCGTCATAACCAAACCTGGAGAGAAAGGAGAAGGATCGTATCCACACAAGACACCAATTGCAAACAATTTAAACAGACAAAGCATTAACAAAGAGTGAACAAAGTAAGTCAGGGACATCTGATTCCGAGGGTGAAGAAACACACAATCTTTTAGTGAGAGAATCACAGAATCTCCAAGATATTGTGAAAGATGTCAACACGATGACAATTGAGACAAAATCACTAATGGTCAACACTCTGGAGCAGAAAACCGCCGCCCTGGAGGAGAAGAACAGCGCCCTGCAGCTGGAAAACTCTGAGCTCAAGCAGGTACACCACCTCTTTGAAAAAGAAAGCAATAAATTAGAGCGTTATGTGAAAAGATGAACAAAAGACTGAGGGACATAGAGGAACAGCAAAACGGGCAGCCATGGGAAGACGAAACCCACAAAGACAGCCAGTGGGTTTCAGACCAGCCAGAGAAGAAGCCACATCTATTCAGACGTGTTATTGGAAGCGTCTGCAATACATTTCTGAGAATGTACCAAGAAGGCACTTTGAGGTATTGGGTGGAAATATGATACTACAAAATGAAGAGAAGCTCCAGAGGTTCATAGTTCTGTCCAACCTCCGTGGCTTCATAGCGAGTCCCGTCAGTCTCCTGTCCTACCTGAAAGGGCTTTATAGCGAGTCCTGTTGGTACAGGGGAGGTGGGGGGGCGGGGGGTGTTACGAATGGCGTACTGCTAATGTGGGGGGGTCACAGCATCGCTAATGTCCGAGGCAGATGGGGGAGGGGGGGGCTCACCGTATAGGGGTAGGGGGGTCACTGTACCACTGATGTCCGGGTAGATGGGGGGTGGGGGGGCCACTGTACCGCTATTGTGGGGAGGGGGGGGAGGGGAGGCGATAATGGCCCATCAATGAATACTCAGTCTGCACTGAGGATTGTGACTCCCCAGTGTTGAAGCACTGAGGACTGACAGTGATTTTCCAAACTGTGCCGTTTGGAGATCCCAAATTTAACTATGGATTTCCATCCAGAGTCCACTTTCAGTCTGTGTCCAACCAGAGCAGGTATTGTGTAGTTGGTGCTTTTAATCAGTTTTCAGTTAAATTAATT
>CAEGAF010003104.1:0-14029 GCA_903067075.1 Micropoecilia bifurca
CACACACACACACACACACACACACACACACACACACACACACACACACACACACACACACACACACACACACACCCCTTAATTCACCAAAGTGTGTGAATTAAGACCCAAATACATGTTTGAATGTTTGAAAAACCACCTGAAGTTTTTTTTCCAAATAATAATAATAATAATAATAATAATAATAATAATAATAATAATAATGTAAATAAACCACAGTGTATCCATTCAGTTTTCATGTTTGTTCGCATATATCTCTCTTTCCTCTTTGATAGTACCACTAACAATATGAGGTGTGTTGGTTTCTGTTAGATGATTTCCGCCATTTCCATGTTTATAACTTTTCTCATTTTTTTTTATCATCCAGTATTGTATTATTCCAGTCTGTCTCCTGTAATTTTAACAGCTTATCGGTTTTACTCAAAGTGAATTCATGTAAGTTTGCTGACATGACATTGAAACATTACACAAGGACTTAGATTAATTTAAATTAATTTAAAAGATGAAGTACTGCTGAGGGGACAAAAAAAACCTTCCAGTAATTTCTTTTCACTGGATAAGTTTCCAATTAATCCAAAAGTGTTGTCTTCTGTCGTTACTATGCTATTTCGTCAGTTTTTTTTAAAGCTGTTTAAATATGTTCATCTACCACTGTCTCTCCCTGACCCAACTGATTGACCAGCCTAGTAATACAGTTAGTAGTGATACTAGTGTTTACTCAAAACTCTTTTGTTGTCTTACTTGGACAGTTGCCTTTTAAGTTACTTCTACTTTATACTGAAGTAATGCTAGTTTTGAAACAATTTTTGGTTACCCATCCTGGACAAGAGAAAAATTTCCAGCGCCCATGTAGTCAAGCTCTTATTCTGAAAGGATGTTTTTGTTTAAACACTACCGGTTGTGCGTGAAAGGGACAGAAGCAGAACAAGAGGCGTCTTAGTCGAAGGGAACAAAGGGTGACACAGTGAGTGTGTTAGTAATTTCTTAGTGCATATGAAATTTTTTTTGTTTAATATTTAAATAGGTTGAATTAGAATGTACTAAATATGCTGGTTTTGGTTAGCTTAGTAGCTAGGCTCGTTGCTGAGCTCTTTCTGGTCTGTTACGTTCTGATAACGGTTAGCTTAGCATCGCTAGCATATTGATTCCATTCTTCCGACCAGAGTAAGTCTGTGAATAGTTCAGCAGCGAACTTATTTTGTTTCTGTTTCTGCGTGTAAATGGGTCTTTTAAATGAACTCTGTCAGACTGTTTATGTTTACCGAGGCGCAAATTCCTCCGTATCAGTGTTGGCCCTTCAGCTAGCGGGCCTCTAATCAGTTAGCCTGATTTTCAAGAAGACGATCGTCTTTCATTGCTGCTTATCGCAGATATCCAGTAACTTCGAGACCGCTTAGGAGTCCGCACATAAAATTTCTTTAATTCAAACATTTTGTTTCTGATTGTTGTCTTTTAGTGGCTGAAAATGCTGAAGCCGTAGCGCTTTTTTTCTGTTTGCAGTTTAACCAACATGGGAACAGCCTGATCTCTGCGATCCAGAGTCCAGCAAAGATGTCAAGTATGTAAAACGTGTAAAAACACATCTAACATTTCTATTTACCTTGTACTGCTGCAAGGAATGTTCTGTAACAAAAATACAAATGTTAAGCATTTTAATATGAAAATATGGGCCTCATTCCCATGGACTAACCATTTAGTCATTCAAAAACATAAACAGGTCTGTGCATTTCAGAATAACATTTCCTGTATTTACTCACCATTGGAGTAGAAGATTAATAATATATATATGATTACATAATATTACATATTGTGTAGAATTATGTATATTATACAATATGTATAAGATACAATGTTATACATATTGTATCATATGCTTATAGTGCACATATTATACAACATGTATAATGTATATCATAATATACATGCACATGTTGCATAAAAGGTGCCATATATGCATATGATTGTGATCAGGACATTTTTGTCTAATTACAAATCAGTAGTTTTTTTCATCGGGAAGCAGTTGGATCATCTTTCAACTGCTTCACAAACTATGAAGAAGATGCTGATGGAAGACAACATCCAGTTGTTGGTCATGTGACTCGTGTGTGATAAAGAAAAAAGTGTTTCCAATGAAGTTTTGCAAAATACAACCAAAGAAAACATCTCTTCTTAGCACCAAAATGTAGCATGTTTACATTAAGCAGATTTCAAATAAATGTCAAATAATGAAATTTGACATGTCATTACTTTTGAAATGTCAAATTGCGCAATTATATGGTCAGTGGAAATGCAGCTGAGCACTATGATCAGACTCAGGTTGTCATGTGTCTCTTTTCTCTGCTCCTGCACAGAGCGTCCATCCTACGCTCCACCTCCCCCTCCTGCCCCAACAACAGTGAGTATCTAACCAGCAGCTGCAGCCTCTCGTCCTCCTAGCTGGCCAACAGCTGGGCTGCTGTCCTCTGCTTTTTGCTTTTCCATATTCCTTCTCTATCTGAACTCACTAAGGTTGCCACAAATCTTGTTCAGCTCTCCATGATCACTTTGGCTCCTGCTTCTTCCCATCTTAAAACCATTTCTAGCCTTTTAACAGAATGTAGCTGTTTGAGTCAAGATCTCTATCCTCCTAGGTTGGGTAGAAATCTTAGTGTACTTCAGTCAGCGGTCTGTGTTTTATTTATTTATTTATTTTTTCCTGGCCTTTCATTTCCTTGCATTCACAGCAGGGTGCAACATTGTGAACGGTTCTGGTCCAGACACGGGTTTAGTTAAACAGAGTTTGTTCTCCACAGAAACTAAACCAAGCTTTAATCCTCCATGCAGGTTGACATGTTGTGCTCTCACTGTGAATGCCGGCCTGCTGGCCACTTCTTTCTTTTTTCCCTTGCATGTTGAGGTCATCAAACAACTGCTCATGTTTTCCACTCCTTTTTGTTTGTTTCTTTTTACTATTTTATGTTTGTCCCTCTTCCTCCTCTTGTTTGTGAGCCATTTCTCATTCGTGTTTTGTCTCATTTGTCTTCCATCAGCAAATGCCTTCCACCCCAGGGTTTGTGGGCTACAACCCTTACAGCCATCTGGCCTACAACAACCTGCGGCTGGGCGGGAGCTCCGGAGGCTCCAGCAGGGTAATGAATGGAAGAAGGATTTCAAAATGGGACTTGAAAATTTGGGGGGTGGTGGAATATGATTTGATATGTTATTGACTTTTCAGGGACGCATTAAGAAAACAATAATTATTTGTGGGAAGTTTTTTTTAACCCCTTTTTTTAATGAGGCTGAATTCATTATTGAAATAATCTTCAACTAATTTAGTAATTAACAGGACTGTACAGAATACAAAAAGGCCATTTTGCTTAAATACACAGAGCAGAAATTAAACCAAAATTGTACAGAAATGTGGACATTTTGTATTAAGATAAGAAAAGCAAACTTTTTTATAAATCTGTTCTACCTAGAACTTTTCAAGCAGCATTTTAACTTCACTTGGTTCACATTCTGTTAAGAAAATTTCCCAATTTTTAATCAATAAATTCAGTATCTAACTGTATTGATAATTCCAGGAGAAAGCGCTGAACTCTTGTTGATGTCAGAAGGATTTTTAACTGCAGACCCTTCAGTGAACGATCAGACGTTCACTAAAGGAATGCTGTTGTAGCATTTTATGTTATGTTATAGCATTTTATATAATAAAATGTGTTCTTCTTTCAAAGAAGATGAATTCTGTTTACTTGCGACAAACATAGTGATGCATCATGTTTGTTGCTGCTTTAGCATGATGCTACGTCATGTGTTTGGGTTTCACCCCGCCTGTCCAGTTGGTGTCCAACTGGAGGTGGAAACATTCGCCTGAATATGCCGGATTATAAAGTGGCAGACTGAGCCGACCTGGAGAAACCAGGGCTGAACTGTCTGTCCTCTGTTTCCTCGCCTGCTGTAGGTTTTGTTAAAGCTCAGAGTGGTGAGCACATTGTTTGGAGGTAAAACATCACAAGTACATGAAAAACATGTACTAAATGCAAATAATATCACTTTTGCTATTTTAAGCGATAGTTTTTAATAATTTTCCTAAATTGTGCCGACTTAATTTTTAAATAAATGTTCTTATTGCGCTGGATATACAGTTGAAACCAGAAGATGCACCTAATAAAAGACACAAAACATTTTTTTCTCTTTCTAAAGTAAAATCAGGTCAAACTTCTCTTGTTTTATTTCAGTTAGAATAAAAAACATTCTATTCCACTCAGCAAGGAGACGGGTTCTGGTCCAGAGCTAAAGCTAAAGTCCTTAAGATGCTGTTGAAGCTGGTAGGACATCAGCCACATTCACATAGACATGAGTAGTCACAATAAACAGCATGCAATGCAGACACTCTCATTTGAATAATCTGGTTATTCAAATAACCAGATCCATGGAAACCAAATATTAGTCATTAAGAACATCCCAGCTGGTACTGGAACCTGGAGCGGGTCTGAAGACACAGAACCAACACACTACTTGGACTGGTTTTATGTTCAGTACAGATGGAAATACAAGTAGACTCTTCTACACATGTCAGTGCGTCTGGATAAAGCCTGGTTCATATAAACGCCTGGCCAGATGAATTTTGTGCCCATATAAACGACTCATTCTGGTTATTAAATCCAAATATATTTTAATCCAGTCAAGGAATTTTGCGTGTGTAAACATAGCGGGTACTGACATGGGCTGAAAGGCCCTCAGGAAGGAGACTCAGAGCAACTCTACCACAGTCTGAGGACATGGATGGAAATGTCTGCTTCTGAAGACATCAGTAGATAAATGACACATTCTGACTTTTAGCAAATAGAAATATCAGTTATTGTAACTGACTGAGAACTAGAAAAGTTTGGTCTAACTTAAGACAGAGGGTGGGGAAAAAAAACAGTGTATGCAAACTTGTGGTTTCAGCTGCCATCTGCTCTTCATAACAACCCTGGAACAGACCTGTAGTATTTAGCTGCTGTGGAGCTACCAGTGTTTTTAACACTCTCCTAATGACAGCCAGGGCGGCGCTCTGCTGCAAACAGCTGACTGCCTATTAAAGAGGGTAAAGGTCACTGAGCCGACACCATGAGGAAAGAGGGAGGGGTTAGTGGTGTGTCTGATAACAGACAGCTGAGTTCTATGATCACTTTGTTCTTCTCTCCTCTTCCTCCTCGCCTGCTGTCCCTCCATCTCGCTGTCCCACCTGAAATCCTGTCATTTCTCTTCTCCTCTCCTTTTCCACAGAACTCATCAGGGATCACCGTCCCAAAGCCTCCCAAACCTCCAGACAAGCCTCTGATGCCTTACATGCGGTACAGCCGGAAGGTAAGCAGGAAGGTAAGACACCCATCTACGGTGTCTGCTTTTACTGCTTGTCCTCCCCTCCCCTGACAGTCTGCAGGGGTTTGAGGGCGGGAAACAGCCAAGCCATGACGCCTCACCACCACCTCCTCCACCACCAAATGGAGCTACTCCACTCTTTTTCTGTCAGCTTTTAATTTTCAACAACAGCCTTCAGCAAATTCTATTTCTAGATGCTACATTCACTTCCTCTGCTGCTCTTATTTCCTCTCTTGCTCTCATAGTTTTACAGTTCTAATCTCATCCTCATGTTGCTGAAGACATTCTACTCTGTGATTGTGCAGCCATAAATCCATCAGCTCCATGTTTCACCTTCCAAGTGGATTTCAATGAATTACAATATCGGGGAAATCCAAATCTATTTCAGTAATTTATTGCGAAGAATCAGATGGAGTTCTATGTTTCCAGCATGTATTTGACTAAGTTTGGATTATTCTGGCTCACAGCTATTAGAAACTCCAAATCGACTCGTCAGAAATGAGAATATTACACAGACCAACAAAAAAAGATTTTTTAGAAAGGTTTGCCTTCTGAAAGGCATGGGCAGGTGCTGGCCTTTAAGCTGTCACTGGTCGCCATGGCTACCTGTATTTAACTTGCTGAATCAGCATTATCCAGCATGTTGTCATACAATAAGTTATGCTACCAAACTGACTTTAGTGAATATTGTTGTCTGTGGATGAACAGGAAAAATGTACCAAACTTCAGTGGCTGTGGCATTAATTACCAGGAATATGGAAACAGTTTTGTTCACTATAGGATCAACTCAGTGAGATGTGTTGAGACCCTCTAAATAAGAGACACATGTCCATGGTGATGGGGTTTTTCTCAAACTGTAAAATTTTTTTAGCAAACAATCATTCATATTTAGCATGCAAAAGTCAAATGAAATATGATAATTTCTTCCTCTTTTGGTCCCAATTAGAGGAAAAATGAAGCTGTAGCTGCAGTTATCAGGGCAGTTGGTAAAATAAGCCATGAAATGAAAAGTGCAGCAGGCTGAACAGGCGGCAACACCAGACAGACACTCTACGAAAAACCAAACCTCTGACCACGTAAAGTTGCATGTGGGTGTAAATAACCTTATTAGCTTAATATTCAGTAGTTCAGTTAGAATGACGTAGTTACAGTAGAGCAGGTGCTGAACTGGTGATCTCAAAAGGAAATTAAATCATGTTATGATTATGGCTTTTAGCAAAAGAACAAAGTGTTAAAATATTGGCAAAAATCAATTAGCCGGACAGAATCCAAAACAAGAAGGAACAGTTGTCCAAAAAAAGCAGTTTTTTTCCCAGAAAGGAAGGAGTGGAAGTTTGAAAACTGAAAAATGTGAATGAAGGTTGAGCTGCTCCGACATGCTGCCACTCTGTTTATTAAAGCAGGTTCTGATTCTCTGTGGAGTGGGTCAGTACCAAGACATCCTGGAAAACAAAAGCAGGATTTCCATAAAGCTCGTCTGCAGAGGGGAAAGTGTTGGATCGCTGCTCTGACTGGGAAACCTGTCTACACCTCAGCAGCTTGGATTCTGTTCCTCTCCACTCTGAAGACTCAGATCTTCGATTTACAAATAAAATGCAAATTTAATGTCATAGGATTACTCTGACCCAACACACGTTTCCTTCCACCCATCTTTGCATTACTGTTCTTGGAACGGCACTCTGAACAGATATTACTATAGCAATAACTGACTACTGGGGAAAAACCCTATTGGAGGATATTATAATTTATTGAGATGCACTTCTCTTTTGTTTCCTCAAGTCTTTCTGCAAAAAATTAAATACTAGTTGGCTGCTTCTGTCTTTGGTTTTTTTCCTCCTTTATTTCCTTGTTGTCTTCTAGTTCTCTCATTAAAGTGGATGTGATCTGATGCTGTGTGCCCATGTTTTCATCTTCCATCACCCTGAAGGTATGGGACCAGGTGAAGGCCTCCAATCCAGACCTGAAGCTCTGGGAGATTGGGAAGATTATCGGAGGAATGTGGAGGGACCTGACTGACGAGGAGAAGCAGGACTACCTGAATGAGTACGAAGCTGAAAAGGTTCGTACTCGGTCCTCTGTGAGGGGAGAACGATCATCCATGGAACGTTAGCGTTTGGGACGTATCTGCTGCTGCTACGTGTTTAGCATGGAGATGCTATTTAAGGCATTAATAGCTTCACTGACAGGCTAACTTCTGCTGCTACCAAACTTGGAGGAACAGTAATTATTTAATTGTTCACTTTAGTGCTCAAAAAGGACATTTTGATATAATGAAGTCCAAACTGTAAAAGAATCCTCGAAATTTTGTATACAAAATTGATGACAAAAACCTTAAGTGTCTTCTACCCTAAATTCCCCCAGTGGCATAGTCCTAGTCCTAGCTTCACCTGATTCTAATGCAAGAGTAAAAAAATCTCTTGTTGAGCACATTTGATCTGTTAACTTAATCAAGAAAGCAGTCATCAGATTAGCTCTGCACTGTACCTGCTGATAGGATTGTTTTTGCTGCGTCCTTTGATTAAGTGTTCACCAAAGAAATGCTGTTGTTCTGTTTTAAAAGGTTTTCCTATTTACAAACAGAATAAAATTATTTATTTTTATAGTGTAATGTATTTCAAACGTTGTTTAAAATAGTTTCTAAGTGGTTCAATAAAGAATCTGCAAAAATGTAGTCATTTTTTTATCCGGTTAAACATGACAATAATCAATAACTGATTCCTAAATGAGTGGGTCAGTTGGTTGACCCCTCCCAGTGTTATGCAGATGTTTGCTGATCCGTTCCTGGAGGTTTCCTGTTAACGGAGCGTTTTTGCCTGCAGATCGAGTACAACGACTCGTTGAAAGCTTACCACAACTCTCCAGCTTACTTGGCATATGTGAACGCCAAGAACCGGGCTGAAGCTGCCATGGAGGAGGAGAGCAGGCAGAGGCAGAGCCGCATGGACAAGGGAGAGCCGTACATGAGCATCCAGCCTGCCGAGGACCCCGACGGCAAGTTCACGCTCACAAACCTCCTAAAACCCTCTGAGGACCAGGGCCTTATGATGAGTCATCATTTGATTCCTGTGCGCTAAACCAGGGGGAGACCTAAAACCTGCAGGGTGCTGACCCTTGAGGACCGACTTTGGGGACCACTGTGCTGACTGGACAGCTCTGGTTTAGCCAGCTGCTGATATTGAAGCTTGATGTTGGCTTTTCTTTCTGTGCCCAGACTACGATGACGGCTTTTCAGTGAAGCACTCGGCGGCCGCTCGTTTCCAGAGGAACCACCGACTCATCAGCGACATCCTCAGCGAGATCGTTGTCCCCGATGTCCGTTCTGTGGTCACCACGGCCCGCATGCAGGTCCTCAAGAGGCAGGTCCAGTCCCTCATGGTGCACCAGGTTGGTTGGCTGGATGAGGCGTGTGGCTGTTGGTTATGTCGAGGTTGATGGCGGTTTCCTGTGAGCGGCTGTCTGCGGGTCATTTCAGAGGAAGCTGGAGGCGGAGCTTCTGCAGATCGAAGATCGCCACCAAGAGAAGAAGAGACGCTTCCTGGAGACTACTGACTCCTTCAACACTGAACTCAAGCGGGTGAGATTCCACTCAACGACTGGAGCTAAATAAGATCCAGCCTCACTGTAGCTACAGGTGTAAAGTGTGTTTGTGGAAATTATGAGATTCTAAAAATAGGATCAGGACATGTTTTCCCTCCTGTCCTTCAGCTTTCTTCCAGTTCAGATAAAGATTTTTTTGTTTCTTACTCAACATTTTTGTCAGCCTTGATATTTTCTTTCCACAACTTTCCAATTTTATTTTTGTTCTGTGAAAGAGAAACTTTATTAATTCCATGTGGGAAATTATTTTGCCACAGCAACAACAAGCAAATAAATAAAAATGATTTTAAAAGAATGATGTGTAAAATATAATTATCCCTGACACACATCATAAGTAACAGGTATAGTCATAACAAATGTTATTTAATGAGCTTGAGAATTCTCTCAATTATTTCTGCTGTTTGTTCTCTTGTTTAAGTTTTGTTATCCAATCAAATCAAACCATTAATTGAATATCTAGTGCTGGAATGTCCCAGGTTCATCCTAAATCCCGTCTCCAGGTCGCCTGAAGATGTTTTTGACTAACCCGTATCTGAGGCTAAACTCAGCTCCACATCCTCTTGTTTTTGCTCTGCTGTCTGTCTGGCGTTTAAAAACATTAAAATTGTATTGTCCACATCTGTTCAAACTGAAGGAAATATGTTGTTCATTTTGTAAAGCCGTCCTGCCTGAACCAGGCCTGTCGGTGCTCAGTGCTGCGTTTGGCCTTGTGTCGTGTGCAGCTGTGCAGCCTGAAGGTGGAGGTGGACATGGAGAAGCTGGCGGCCGAGATGGCGGCTGCAGAGGAGGCGGCCAGACGGAGAGCCGAGGAACGTGAGCGAGAAGCGGCCGAGCAGGCGGAGAAAGCAGCGCAGCAGCAACAGGAAGCTGCAGCCAACAAAGCTGCAGAGCAGAGCAACGCTAGCGCCCCCTCAGGGACCACAGAGGAAGACAAGCCCACACCGATGGAGACAGGTACTAATGCTTCCACACTGTGAGCACGTAATGGGGATTTCTTATAAAACTCATAACCAAAACATTTGAAATGTTCTCATTTTCAAAGTTAAAGCAGACGTATTGTGCAAAATTCACATTTTGTGGTTTTTATTGTTCCATTTGGTTTCTACTGCTTCTGAAAGCAGCACAATAAGTTCATGTTTGTGGTGTCTGGAAGATGAGGCATTTCAAAAACCTCCAGAATGTAACACCACAAATCGTCAGACATTGCTAGTCACCTAGCAACCCCGGCCAGCCCCGTCCCGTCACCTAGCAACCCCACCATAGCTCCAGCCCATTTGCTCAGCTTGTTTTCCCGCTGTATGCGCTGTACAATAGCGCAGAGAGCATCATTGTACAAGTTTTCCAACAAAACCTTTTTAAAAGACAAGTTTTGTTGTTGACTTACCATCCAGAAACTCCTTGCTGCATTCTTGTTGGGTGTGCAGGAGGCTCCATGTCTGCTTTTCACAGACACACGATTGTATAATTGCACATCTGTTTGAAGTCAGTTTCACATTGTTGAGGGGGCGTGGCCAGCAGCTTGTTTGGTTTAGAGTGACAGCAGATTAAAACGGCTCATTGTGAAAGGAGCTCACAGTAGGCAGAACTGAGCAGGATAAAATCTCATTATCTAAGAATTATTTGTGCAAAAAATGTTTTGTATAGGCCATAGTTCTATCATTAACGTGTGTGTGTGTGTCCTGCTCCCCCAGATGAAGCGACGCCGGCTGAGCCTCTCTCTGACCAGCAGTCTACTGCCCCTCCCCTGCCTGACCCCCCGTCTGGCTCTGACAAAGCAGCCCCTCCCTCCGACCCCCCAAGGGAGAGCAGCACTCCGGTCAGCAGCTCCCCCAGTGATGACAGCAACAGCTTGCCCCCTCCAGCAGATTGCAGCGTCGGGGCCCCAGCACCATCAGGCCCCTCAGTGGGACAGGAAGGGCCCAACCCTGGGGCTGCAGTGCCCCCACCCTCCTCAGAAGAAGTAGCCCCTCCACCACCTCTACTTCTGCCCAATCAGAGTAGCCAACAGTATGAGGTGTGAGTTTAGTTAGAACAGAGTGGTAGCTGTAGAGGTGGGCCCTCTAGTGGTGGAGTTGTGAACCAGACAGGTTCATTACTTCTCCATCCGTCTCACCTGACAGACCAACGTTCTGCTAGTCTGTAGGGAACATACAACTGGTTCTGTTACTTCTTGCTTTCCTGTCACACACCTGAGACTATACTCCACCTGTAAACCTCCCCTTTTGACCAACTCAGCTTTTCTGAAACATTTCTGACTCAGCTGGCTGAAAGAAGCTCTGTTTGGTTTCTGTTGACTCCCAACCTTCTGCATGCTCAGCTAAGTATGAATCTGCAACCGTTTGAGGTTCCTGTAGATACGAGGAACCTTTAGAATATACGGAGTAAAATTAAGTAAGCTGATATCTGATGACTTGGTGAGTTTCAAGTCAGTGTCGTTGTTTCTTCCTTGTGTTTCTGCTGAAACACCTGATACACCATGTTGTTTCTGTAATGGTTTTCCATCATATTTTCTACTGACTGTATCTTTTATTTCCCTTTTTCTGCTGACAGAATCATTTACATCAGAGAAGTGCATGGGCCACACCCATTCAAAAGTAACCTCACTTTTCCATTCAAAGGACTGGTTTCTTACTTGAAATGGACCTTTTAGTAATCTGCCTCTTTTTGTACTGTCTGATCTTATTGAGTCAAATAAATTTGATTTCCCAATCTGTGGGTGGGTGACTTTTTTTAGTTTAGTTTCATCTTGACATACTCTACTCACAAAGTGTTGGCCATATTTAGCTCTTAGGTCACATTTGAGGATGAACCTAACATGCACTATGACCTTTCCATGTGAACTTATGTTCAGTTCAATTCATTTTAGTCATATAGGGGCAATGCAGTCATCTCAATTCACTTGACAAAAATCAACATTTTATTTTAAATATTTAGAATGAAACTGACATTTTTAAATGAATTACAAGTATGGTGATCGTATAACTGAAAGTGAACCTGCATTTGATGAATAAAGAATTAATCCAATAAATGGATTTTATGAATGTAATTTTGTAATCATTATAAAAACTGGGTTAAGATAGCTTATGTATTATTGTTGTCACACATGGAAAAATAAAAATGGGTATCATGGTCATCTTTCTGATTGGCTGCAAATGCATCACTTTGCTCCTCAAGCTAGAAATGGAAAAAGTAGAAAAACGCCAGATGAACCGTTCAGCAGCCCTGCTGAAAAAGAAAAAAACTAGTGGAGAGGAAATACAATTTCATGAGATAAATATAAAAATACGACATTTTCTTTGCAACAGCCTGGCGACCTGTCCAGGGTGACCCCACCTCTTGCCGGGATCATTAGCTGGAGATAAGCACCAGCAACCCTCCTGACCCCTAAGGGACAAGGGTGTACAGGAAATGGATGGATGGACATTTTCTTATTGAAAGAGGGTTTTGTAGTGGAACATTTTATCTGGTAATATACTCAACATTATCATGAACTTTATAAAACACATCAACACCAGTCACAATTGAAACAAGGTACTGAATAAAAGCATAAAAATAAAGTGACAAAGCTAAGCATACAATACTATATCAGATTAATAAAGTCATAACTGTGACCTTCCTAAAATAATGGCTTGAGTCCTAAAGTGATTTTATTTGCCAGTCATCTGTTAGCAAAAAGTTTTAACACCACATAGCTTGTTGCCAACTAAAATCAGAAAATATGAGGTTAGCATTTATGCCAAATGAATGTAATAATTGTTGAAAAGTAAATAAAAGTGAGAAAAAAGGGAAAATGTAGTGTTATTCGTAGCAGAGTCTGAATTTGCAAAGGGTCCCCGGACAGAATCTCGTGCAGTTTGGGGCCCCTGGTGTAAAAAACAGTTTTATAGTTCATAAAGTGGCAGATTGTTTCCAAAATTCATTCTCTTTTGAGAACCAAATACATAAATAAATAAATGAAAGAAAGAAATTCATTAAGAGTTTAGTCAGATCAGTATGTTGGATCCTGACGCTTTGAAGCCTCTGGGTGACCAGCGGGACGCAGGGCGGCAGTGACGCCTCCACGCGCGTCACTGCCGCCCTGTCGGTGTGAGGCTGCGCTCACAGGGCGCAGCAGAAACAGCCGCTCACTCCAACCTGGTCACCATGGTGAGGCGCGCGCTCCCCGGCCTCTCCGTCGCGCTCGCGGTGCTGCTGCTGGTTCCTGGGCGCGCGGCGCAGGAGTACGCAACCAAAACGGAGCCAGACTACGAGTTTGGGGACTACAGGGGCAAGTGGTGCATTGACGACCATGGCTTCGTGTACAGCATCGGAGAGGTTTACTACCCGAGCCCCACGGCGTGTCCCTGCACCTGCACCGTGGACGGTCCCGTATGCGTCCGGCCCAGGTGTCCCCGCATCCACCCGCAGTGCACGCGGATCAGGTATAAGGCGTGCTGCCCTGTGTGTGAGGCCATGGCCAGGGTCTGCGTCTACGGAGGCAAAACCTACAGACTGCTGGAGGAGTTCAGGGTGAGACACAATCAGACTTATCCGTCCTCCTCTCTGTCCCGTCCCTCCCCGTCCCGCCCTGCCCCTCCACTCCCCGTGCCGGTGCACCTCATGACTGACCCTTCGACTGATATGTAGACCTTTGCTGAGGTAGATAAGATCATCTTCACATTTAAGCATCGGCCGATCACCGATCTCCCAAAATTAAGGAAATCGATGCTGATTTCCTTAATTTACAGCCCGAGCCAAATACCGTCTGCATGTCTGTTTCAAAGTGTTAATCTAAGTACAAGCAGCGGGAAAATATGGGGTTCCATCTGTATCAAAAAAAAAGTAGAAGCCATATGTGTAGATGTGTCGTTGCTATGTGCCGTTAGTCTATGTCGTTGGTCTATGTGGCATGTAGATGCTGCATATGTAGATTGCATATGTCTATGTCGCATATGCGTTCACTGCATATGTGTTTGCTGCATATGTAGATGTTGCATATGTCTACATTGCATATGCGTTCGCCGCGTATGTGGTTCATGTCGTTGGTTTGTGTCGTTGGTCCTTGTCGTTGGTCCGTGTTGCTATTGCCTGTTCTCTTCGCCACTGA
>CAEGAF010003106.1:0-57954 GCA_903067075.1 Micropoecilia bifurca
TATTATTGTTTTTTTAAATCATTTAAAAAAAAAAAAAAAACAACACACACACACACACATTCACACGCGCGCACACACACACACACACACACACACACACACACACACACACACACACACACACACACATTCAGTAAGTTAGAAAACAGTTCTTCTCACTATTTCAGACAGAGCATTTTTACTGCTTTTCTGTTCTTCTTTCCACCATCTTCACCAGTGTTGACTTTTTAAAACAAGATTGCCTGAGCGAATTGGTTCAGGGGACGAAGCGCGCATCAATCTGGAGACCAGGCAAAATAAAACATTTGGAAAGTGAAAATTACAAAAATAATCCGTTTTTTTAGATAGCTTTGAGCCGAAATCTAAACTGGCCAATACATTTATTTAATTCCACTGTGTGTACAAGAACCTTTTCACTACTTTTACTACAAGTACATACAAGATTGCTGGTCATGACCAGGAGAAAAAGACAGTTAAAGTTCACATTCAAGGAGCCATTTTTCAGAAATGATCATTTAATTTATAAGGCAATTTTAAAAAAATCATTGATTCACAAAACTGAAAAAAATAGAATAAACTTAACTCTGCTTTGAGCTTTAGATAAATACCCCCTGTATTTTAATTTCCTTCCTGTACTGTGAAGCTTTTTTTTTAACCTAATTAATATCCTCCTCACTTCTAGCTAGTAGGTCTCAAAAGGGTTTGTCCCGACTCATGCAAAGGGAGTAAAAACGAGCACTTCAGTGCCCCTATCAACAGTCTGCTTGCTTTATACGTGACACTTCATCACTGATGCCCACAGGAGAGATGAAATACTCATTTTAATTAAGCTGGTTTGATGCAGACGGTCTCTCCGTGCAGGAAGCTGGTGTGAAGTGGCTGCTGGTTGGTCCCTGGGTATTTCCAGCATGGTTGGCTTCATGTAGGAGGACTTATGGTGGCGGCGCTTCGAGGGAACATGGCTCTGAGAAAGCTTCTACCATTTTCACCTTAACTGAAAAGCAGTGTTCCCATCAGAGCTCACTAAAAGGAGGGAACACTGTGTGTGAATTTGCTCCAACGTCTTTGTGGAGTTCTTTTAGGAGTTCTTGATTTTCATGAATATACGCCGCTGTTTGAATTCAGTTGATGACAAAAAATTGTTCAGTGAAGCAAGATGTTTCATAAACATTAATTATGAATTAATGGGATGTAATTTGCATTTAAGTTGTGCAGTGACACTGTAACGGATTTTGCTGAAATTAATTAACCCACCACCCTCCATCTGCCAGTTTGGTCTAATATTTTAAATGTGGCGTCCTGTGGAAGCATTTTTTATGTAACAGATGGTGTTTGTTGAAGATCCTGTGTTCCTTTTTTTTCCTTCATTTTTTGAAAACAAGACCGATTTTCCTAACATTTAGCCGGTTTGACCAGCACTTTCCCCCCCGAGGCCCTAAACTGCCAATGAGTTGTCCTCATTGTGTTCAGTGTGCGTCTCTAAGGAGCTATTCTATCGATTTCCAAATCCATGTCTTTTTGGAGAGGATGATACCTGGACACATTGTGACTGAAGCATGATAGGCTGTCAGGTTTACAGATGGTGGATATCCATTCTGTGCTTCCATGCTCGACTGACTCCACCAATAACCAGCCGGGTGGATAGAAACAGAGCTGCAAGGGAATGATGGTGCCAGAGATACTAGTCGGATGGACTGTCTACACAACCCTACACGATCATTGGCACCACTGACAAAGATTTGTAATAAAATAAATAAATAAAAATCTTTCAAATAAATTATACATTGTTGACATTGTTTAAACACACAACTAGTCTTAAAACAATTCAACTAAATATAGCTGTTTGCACATCTGTTATATCCCAGGTAGGTAATGAGCCAGTAGGTTTTAAAACACTATGTATTGCTGGTCCCATTTAGCATTACATAGTGCTAAGTATGTAATGCTAAATTGTACAGCTGAACTACAAATGCTTAGTTCAGCATTTGTATAGCTGAGCTAAGCAGCCACTGAAGGTCTGCCAGACCATCAAGGTCCCCAATAAATGCTAACATTTTAACGTGGCTCACAGATTAACATTTGTTTATTGAGAACAATGTGTTTGTTACAGTAACTATACAGTCTGATTCTATGAGTTTAATACTTGAATTTGAGCTCTTTTTGTTCACAACTACAACATATTTGTGAATGTATTTTGTCATGTCAGTAAAGTATAATTATCACTGAGTGCTTCTCAGTTTGGCCAATAAAACTAGCCACTTTTCGAGGCAGATATTCAAACATTTGACCTTGTATCTAATGGAATAAATGATCCTATAAGTGGTCAGTTGAGACAGAGAAAATAACAATAACTTCCTGTGTTTATAGATGCTCCTCTTGCAATTTTTTTTAATTTTTTTGTTTTAGAGCTGATAGCTGTGTTTGTCCTCTATGTTCCTAATATGTGACTGGCAGGGCTCCTCTAAGCTTGTAAGACGATATTGTATACACTGACATTGTGTCTCTTATTCCAGTTATAGTTTCATAATGAGCTGACATGAATGTATTTTGTAAACCTCTAATTTGATCATCCACCAAATGAATGTAATTAATCAGATTGTGACTTATTCTTTTGTTCTAATATTTACTTATGTCCCTATAAAATAAGCGAGCTGATAATTTGAAAAACATTGCATTTAGTGAAATTTGCATTAGGGTTAGTGTTAGGTCAGCTTTGACGACTTTTTTTCCATGTTTTGTTTCTGTTTTTTTGATAAACACAACGGATTCGGCTCACGCATGTTATCTGTTTGCTGGTTCCAGTCGACCTGCTCGGCCTGCTGAAGTGGCGCTCCAACACCAGCCACCTGCAGCAGAACCTCTGTCAGCTGATGAAGGTGGACGGCGGTGAAGTCGTGAAGGTCAGAGCCAAATCGAATGCCTTCATTTGTTTTATGTTTTCTTTTTGGGAAAAGCTTTGTATTTCTTGTGGGCTTTATGCTTCTTAAATATCTTGACATCTGGCAAAATAAACAATCCAGTCATAAACCGATCTTTAGTAGCCGTGAAAGTGACAGCTTCTTGGCAGCAATTTCACTTCAGTTTTCTCTCCCTGTCGGGGGGATCAGATTGTCTTTTTTGCAATTTTTTTATGTCTCCTAGTGAGGAGGCAGTACATAGCACCAAACCCTGCTTATAAAAGGGAGGATGAGTCACTGTCAGACTCATAGTCATGCCATTTTAAGTGCTCAACATGGGGCAGATGAATAAATCACGTCGTTCCGAATGCTTTAGGATGGGCTGTTTGGATGCCTTCAGATCACAGAGTATCTGTGGAACCCCGACTGTCTTTCCTGTTTAAATAAAGCATTTTTATTATTAGCACTCAGTCTTTTCAAAATGTCTCATGGCTTTTAGTCTGCAGTTCTTTTTAAAAAAGTACAGTTTTTCTTTTAACACTTCAATCAATCAATCCAATTTTATTTGTATAGCACTTTTCGGCAGCAAGGCATTTCAAAGTGCTTTACACAATTTAAAATAAAAATAAAAACAAAAAGAGACAGAGATTTTGAAAAAGATTAAAAAATATAAAAAGATAAAAACATTATTAAAAGTAACTTACAAGGATTCTCAAACCTAAGACATTAAAACCCGCAATTTAGCCGTAAGCAACTCTAAACAGGATGGTTTTAAGTGGAGATTTAAAGGCTCCCAGTGTTTCAGCTGTTTTACAGTTTTCTGGAAGTTTGTTCCAAATTTCTGGTGCATAGAAGCTGAAAGCTGCTTCTCCTCGTTTTGTTCTGGTTCTGGGGATGCAGAGCAGTCCAGAACAAGAAGATCTGCGGGGTATAGACGGTTGGTACGGCACTAGCAGATCTTTAATGTATTGTGGTTCTAAACCATTCAGTGATTTATAAACTAACAACAGTATTTTAAAGTCTGTTTTTTGCTATAGGGAGCCAATGTAGGGACTTTAAAAGTGGTGTTATGTGCTCTATCTTCCTGGTTTTAGTGAGAACGCGAGCAGCAGCGTTCTGGATCAGCTGCAGCTGTTTGATATACTTGATGTATACAGACATATATTGTTGAAAACATGCAGACACAGTGAATGAATAACAGATCAGGGGAGTTTCTAAATGAATTGCCTTATTAAACCTAAGTGAGTCAGGAAAAGGACAGAATTTAAGTATTTCCCAGATTTGTCTTGTTGTTTGAAAGTTGCATCCATGGTCTAATTTCATATCGTTAAGCGTGAATGTTAAACCTGACTTTGAGACAAGTACTTTCAAATAAATGAATGGAAAATGGATTTATTTGTGGATAATTTGTTCTTTTGTAGTCTTAAAAATAAACCCAAACAATGTTAAGTTTGGAAAAAATGTGGAACCTGGTGCTAAAAAAAAAAAAAATGTCCGAACGCTGGTTTAAGCTCCCGGCTCTGCGTGTTACGTTTGCTTCTCACTGACAACATGATTAGCCTCATTCATCCAGCAGCGACAGACCAAGCACAATACAGCGATTGTTGTGCTTCTGTCACTTTTTACAACTGTTCTCAGAAATGGCTCAGTTAATGGAGCAAGCAGAGAGAAAGGATATGTATAGTCTGTGCTTCTGAAGGTTCTGCTGACAGGAAAATTATTACATTTCTAGTTGAGCCACACCAGCTTGTCTTCATGGCTGTAAAGAGGCGCTAATGGGGAGCGTGGAGTGTACAGAGTTCAGCTGCTAACTGTATAATTTCCTCATTATTTTGTATAAATGTTTAAACCCCTTTTTTGTTGATTTTATGACCCTGGGTCCACCCAGTCAAATTGCGGATGAAGAACACAGGATAATGTCACTATATTATGAGCCAATAGACTAAGAGCCGTGCGTTTAAAAGGAGGCTCACTGTTGTGCCCCCTTTAAGTTTTTCTTCAAAAGACAACAGAGGAATGAAGCCACAGACCACCAACCACTCTGTGCTGATTCAGGTTATATGATGTTAATTTAACCGTTTTACCCGCAGTAATGTCTAAAACAGGCTACCGGTTGGATTTTATGTGTTTGTAAAAAGCATTTACTACAGAAAAATGGGAATGTCTCTAAATATGGACCTTATTATTTATACTTGCGTTTATGGGTCTGTCCACTAAATGATTTCTTTATAGGAAACGTGTGTTAGTATCTCTGCTGCTGTGTTGCAGCCCTGATTTAGTTTGAGAAGATCATAACTTGAATTAAAATGTTTTTAACACTATTTACACAAATATTTGACACAAAAGTGCCATGCATCAACAGTTATTTTAATCTTAATAATATAATGTAATATTAGATACTATTTGTATGTGTGAACTTCTTAGTTATTCTATTGTAAGTTAACATGAGTTTACCTATTTAAAGTAACAGTGAAATTGTGTCTTCTGATTAGATATTAGACTGATTAGTTGAAGTAATTTGTTACTATCTGCATTCAATGCTTCCTTCTGGTAACCTCCTGTGCATTTCTTTCTTTCTAGTTTCTTCAAGACACTCTGGATGCTCTCTTCAACATAATGATGGAAAACTCTGACAGTGACACTTTTGATACATTGGTGTTTGATGCCTTGGTAAGCACAGACTACAAAAAGAAGAACAGAGCATCATTTATGATAGAGATCCTGTCAGTGGAAATAAACACTTGGAATACATTGGTGGCAAATGATAAATGTTGTGAAACATTCCATGTGCTCAAATACCCTCTGGCGGACGTCCCTCCACTGCTTGTAATGCATTTTGATCTCCAAAAAGATGTGTTGTGTATTAAATAACTTGTTTTCAACCATAAGGAGACACTCAAAAAAGAAACAAGATTAGTTATACAGTCATACAGTATATTTAAAATATGGTGAAATAAATTTTAGGGAAAAATATTCTAGAAAAAGTTGTATAAACAGGGATAACTGTATCTATGAAAGAATTGTGAAGCAAAGTCTGTTAAAAAAATTGGGATACTACACACAGGCTGCCGTTGTCACTTTTTCCTTCCACTAAACATTACGCTGACACACTTGGATGCAGAATTTTATGACCAGCCAACATTTTTAGCAATGGCCTTTTGAGGCTTAACCTTTTATAAAGGGTGTAAATAACCATTTGTCTTCGCTAATATATAATTTCTGTATTAAAATTCAGAATTTAAACAAAATATATTTATGTGGTGTTGGACTTATCAGAAAAGCTATAAATCATCAAATTTAGCTAAACTGGAAGCATAAAATGTGTCACACTATTGAATCGATAGACTGTCACTAATACTTTTAAATGAAATCCGGAAAAAGTTAAACGTAATAATTCATTTATTAAGTTTCGCTTGTTGTTGTCTAGCTCTGCTTTAGCTTTGTAGTTGTTGCAAATGTCTCAAATCCATTTTAAAACAATTAGGATTTCTGATTAATTTCTGCATAGATTTGAATCGGAGGGGTCAAATTTTTCTTTGAGTCGAGTCAGAAGTTTTTACAAAACCCCAAAAGAAGTGATCACATACTACTTGCACCTTGCTTGCTGTGTAATGCAGTATATTTTGCTTTTAATAAATAACCGAGTATCGTGCTGAATCCCATCTCGCGTGGCATTGGCCAACAGCTGGAGGTCCATCTCAGAAGAGAGTTTTTCTCTTTCTGACTATGTGCGGGGATAAATTGTGTTATTTGGGGGGTTTTAGATTATCATCCGCCAAGGGAATTGAGAGAAAATAGCTTTCTGCTCCAAGCCAATCTTGTGTAATTTCCCTGTCTCTTTCAACATATTGAGTAAGACAGGTAATGTTTGGTGCTCTTCATTACGGGATTCATGGTTTTACATTTTAATGAGAGTGTCTTTTGTTCCCCGACAGGTGTTCATAATTGGACTTATAGCAGACAGAAAGTTCCAGCACTTTAACCCTGTTCTTGAAACCTACATTCGCAAGCATTTCAGTGCTACACTAGCTTACACGTAAGTTTGTTTCTCTTTCTATGAGTGTTTTCTGTTTCAGAAACAGAAACAGTCTGCAAAATCAATCACACTTTGGATATAGTTTGTTACCTACAGAGCAACACCTCACAGCCAGCTTTTTTGCTGTAAAACGTCATTTAATCTAGAAAAAAATTCACCCCCACAAAAAAAAAAACAACTTCCATCATTTCTCAGATGAGGCTTAACACTCATGATTAGAGTTCCTTTAATTACATCCATTTGTATTTTACAAATTCCTCCTGAAAATTTGTTATTGCCACCTATAATGTTCACCAACTCCAGCTGATCATCTCCATTTCTTTTTTCCTTTTGTGATGTCATCAGCTCAGCTACACACAAATAAAAATTAGGGGTGTTTTTCTTAATCGTGCTATTTAAAAAGGGTGTTTTTGGAAATCCTGCTCAGAAAATTCACACATTATTACTCGGGTGTTTTTCTTTTATTTTATTTTTAGTGTTCATCTGTTTGTGAAAAAAAGAAAATACATCACTGCTTGTAATCTTTAAGTTGCTATCTATCATATTTGCAGGAAACTGACCAAAGTTCTGAAGAACTACGTGGAGAACGCGGAGAAGCTGACGGAACAGCTGCTGATGGCCATGAAGGCTCTGGAATACATCTTCAAGTTCATTGTGCGCTCCAGAGTTCTTTTCAACCAGTGAGTATTAGGGTATTAATACTAATATGGCGTATTAGTATTAATTAATGAACTAATTATTAGTTGATGTGGGGGAAAAAAGAAGTCTTGGCAAACCAAAAATTTTATATGCCAGCAGCTAGTAAGTTAAAAGCAGTTCAGCTTTGAATACCATGTTAGTTTCCACTTAATGATGTACAATTAAAAATATATATATTAGGGTAGAAATAATGCACAATGTAAATAAGTATTACTTTTAAATAGTTTTTCCCATCTAACGCTGTTAGAAAATAAACTGCTACATGTATTAATCCGAGTCGATTCGATCTCGCTCACCCCGCTGGCTGCAGATCTGATGCGTTTTGCAGTCCTGCTGGGCTCAGTTTGCGCTGCAGCATATCCTCAGGCAGCCTAACTTTTCATTAAAGCTTTTATTGCACAAATAAAAGAAAATGAATCTAATTTTACTTTATGGTGGTTTGTATTAGATTTTTACGCTTAAAATGTATATCTCAAGCAGTGGTTGAGTGAGAGGCGGGGTACGGCCCAGGCAGGTTGCCAGAGACACACAGAATAAAAAAAATACCAAAGAAAAAGGCATGTAAAACAAGTTGAAGTAAACTTCTCTAAATGCTAAAAAAGAAATCCTAACTGACCTCAGCAGGAAGACATTTACTTTGTCTCAAGTAAATGAAATTTGAGGATGTAAAATTTGTGAAAGGCATAAATAGATTGATGGACAATCAATTCTATTATTGCATGACGGTGAACTCGCGTATCCGTCAACATAATGTCATGCACCTTCAGTTTCTTTATGGCTGCAGCAAAGAAATGGAATAAAGCTCAAAACAGGCAAAACTAAATGGCTTTTTAGTCATTTCTGGTGATCTATTTATAATTGGTTTTGGGGATGTTAAATGGAAGATGGGGTTGTAGCGTGATGACAGAAAGAAGCTGTTGGTGGGATGATGTATGATCCTGGACTAATTGAGTGTGCAGCGTTTGATTGGTTTTCCTGCCCAATGTCTGGAGGACAGGGTGCCCTCTAACTCTCATGTTCAGAGTGTGTGCCGGAGCAGAAACAGAGTCAAAATTCTTCCTAATGTGGAAAATTGGGTTAGTCGAAGCTCTCACTCTGCAGCCCTTGATGTACAGGTGCCAAGTCTCCATTGACTGGGTCTTATTTTTTTTAATATATATTTTTTAATGCTGTCTAGTGGAACATATCTGTAAAATTGGAGAGGAGCACCTTAATCACAGAGTGACATGAGACTGCCCAGAGCCCCCTGAGCTCTTCAGTGCTGCGGGCGAAGCAGCGGCTTTAAGTAATTGTTGTAGAGGGAGCTCTGAGACGCACGCCTCTAATCCCATGATTCTGTAAGCCCTCAACAGTGACTCTCCTATACCATGTAATGCCTGGAGCCTTGTGAGATATTATAGCATCACTAGACCCACCAGCATGGAAGAAAGCATGGGAAATCTAATGTACTCTGAGCAGTTATACCAGTTCATCTCTCTTTGACCTGTAGCCTTTAGAGTGCCCCCTCTCCTCCCACTCCTCATATAGGTTTTGCCTTGATTATATTACTTTGCAGCAAGTACAGCTTTGGCTTTTCCCACTTCATCGCCAGTTTGGGAAGATTTATGAGCTCTGTAAGTTGGAAACAAACACAGTGTGGATTTTAACACCATTTCCCATAACAAACCAGCAGGAGGAAGATATTAGTGCAGCTCAGTAAATTAGAATATCATCGAGAAGTCAATTTATTTCAGTAATTCAAGAAGAAAGAAATTCCAAAAGATTAAATACAAACAGGGTTTAATTTTATTTCCCTTTTATGATCAATGACATATTTTTTAATTGAACTGAACTCTATTAACAGACTGCTGACTGTATAGTTGTCCAGCAAACGGCACAGAAGCATTTTAATGGAAAGTTTAGTGGAGCGAAAAGGTGTGGCAGAAAACTGTGCGCAAGCTAGATCAGTGTTTCTCAGTCCCGGTTCTAAGCCATAATCATCACAAGTAACACAAACGAGAGGCTTTAAATATATCACAGCCTGTGTGTGTGTGTTGTGAATCTCTCAGCTGTAGATAAGAAAGCAAATATATTTCCTCTCCTGTTTGTTGACTGGGATTCCTGGAGATATATGAGCATAGATCCTTCATTTTTCAGATTTCTGTTTCCACATGACAGCAGGTAGGGGTCTTCTGGGTCTTGTCATGTTTTAAATGCTAATCCATCTGGCAACAGGAGCTATGTCTGTGAGTTCTGATTCAAGAGTATTTGCATTGATAACGCACGTGCGGGCTTCTTCTCCGCTGACAGTGTTTAACGATTCAACAGTGAAGCATCAGAGTCCCGCCGTTCCCAGCGCTGGTGGGGGCTGCTTATGCAGGGGCTGAAACAAACGGCGGCCCCCCCGCGACCGTCTGCCAAACTAACCCTCCTCGCTTCGTCTCCTCGCAGGCTCTACGAGAACAAAGACGAGGCCGAATTCATGGACTCCTTGAGGAGCCTCTTCACATCCTTTAACGACATGATGAACAGCAGTTCAGAGAACACTGGCATGGTGAAGGTAGGCTGGTTATCTCACGAGTCCAACTGTGCGCTATCGCTCAAAGTCTCTGCCAGGAAGTGTCTAATGTGGCATGAATAGTAAATAACTGCTGCTGTGTAAATAGTAAATAAATCTGGAGTGATTAGCTTCGGATGACGTATCCTGTGAGGGGAGACGCATGAGTCCTGTTTCTCCCTCGGCAGCTTATTAGACACTGATATCAGGATTTCTTCTTACTCTTTGTCTCTTTGTCTTCTCTTTACTGTTTTCATGTTTCACTCTTCAGATTTTCTGGGTATTGAAGCCTTTTTTTTAAATCATTTTCTGTGTTGAAGACTGCACAAAAACAAATATGTGTACCTTCTGACATTTAAAAAAATATATATTTATATTATTAGTCATTTTTAGTTAGCATTAAATGTGTTGGAGTTAAAGAAAATCCCGAAATAAGATATCTGAAGCTGGTAAGTATTATTTTAGATTTATATTATTTAATCTGTATAAAAAGCTGTTCCTCAGGAGCGTTAAGTGCTCCATGGTCCTGCTAAGGGTATAAGTACCACATAATCTGCTTTAAAGTCCCCAGTTGCCCATCCCTGGAGTCTAATCTGCCATCCAGCCTCACTTTTCTGAAGCAGGAATTTCCCCCGCCTTTTAATCTTTTCCACATTTTGCCGTATTACAGCCAACAATCTGTCCTTTTTTTGTTAATATATCAACAAAAGCAGTTAATAATTATGTAGTGGAAAGGATTTTTTTTCTAAGAAAAACAAATAGTGTTAATGAGAATTTGTCCTTACTCCTCCTGTGTGCAATTTAATCCAATTTAATAATAAAAACCTCAGGCGGGTTGGAGTGAAAGCTGATGACAAGTTCTGTCAGATGAGAATAAAGCTCAGATTTTTGGCCTATATAAAATGCCTTTTTTTGGCAGAAAGATAAACCCTGTCGTCACCATATTTAAATTGATGATAGCAGCATCATGCTGTAATTTTTTTTGTTAGTTTTTTCCCCACCAAAAAGAACAGATGTTGATCTTTATTGATAGAAAGATGAATCGAGCTGAATGTATGGGATGTCTCCCCCTTTAACGATCAATAAATGTGTTGGGTATTTACTTCTTGACAATTCTAAAGTTATGGACTTCAGATAGTCTGGAAATGGCCTCCTGAGTCTTTTCAAAGTTTTGAGCAGGGCGATTTGCTTCTCTACATTTATACCAGTTCTTTTTTTCCCTACTTGGCTTTGTGTTATCCACACACACACACACACACACACACACACACACACACACACACACACACACACACACACACACACACACACACACACATATGTGTATATATGCACTGGAGCAAAAAACTGCCAAAATCTCTGCTTTTATATTGATGGTCACAGGGATATTTGCTTTAGAAACAGCTCCTTGCTGCTATTTATCCTATAGAAGCAAACCTTTTGTTGAATACATAAATAAAAAATGACAGTGTAAGAGTAGTTGTGTGTCTTTGCACATGTGAGAGTCGAATTTACTACATTTGCAGCTTGGTGAGGGTCAACTTAGAATCAACATGTCATACATTTTTGACTGTAGCTTCACTATTTTCCCACTTGTTTTCATCTAATCTGCCAAAAATGCCAAAGTTTATAGTTGTAAAAAGCTTCCAGCTTACTTTGTTCTTTATTTTTCCGATAGCTGCTTCATGTAGATTTCTGCATGAACATATTTGATAAAAGGAATTCTCCTTGCATAAGAAATCTCATAAAGAAATCTTATTTTCTTTTAATAAAATAAAAATTACATTAATTGATTAAAATAGTAAAAGCTTTGCCATATTAGCAAAACAATTTCTTAGTTTTTGTGCAGCCTTTTAGATCTTTCTTGCATCTTCAACTTATATATGTGTTGATTTCTGTTGTTTGTTCCTCTTTCTGTGTCTGTGATGTTCTGCCTTTCGCTTCTCTTTGACCTTGCCTGTCCTGATGTCTGGGTGTTCCCTGGCACTCTGCTCTTTAGCTGCTGCTTAAGGTATTTATGTCTCTTCTTTCCTCCTCCTGCCTGTAAGCATTGTGTTTTTGGTTTCTTTTTCATTTCATGTATTTTACTGTTTCCTTACTCTGAACTCGGTGACACCAGGCTGCAAACCAACTGACAAGCTTGTGTTTTTTTTAAAATTTTTTATTATTATTATTCTGTGCCGTCTCTCTCAAAGGCTGACAGATGCTTACCTCGCGCACACCTCTGCTTTTAGAGATAACGTAATCACAGGGTGAATGCACCTTGGAGCACCTACAGTAGATCCATGTGCCATTCAGCCATAGGGAAAGTTCAGGAGTCAATTAGGAGTCAGTTGCTGTGTAATTGGGTGAGATATTAGCTTTACTGTCAGCAAATTAAAAACTGATCTTGAGGAACGGCCATGAAAGCAAGGATTCCTGGTCTCTTCCCAAAGCCGCCTCTCTGTGAAAGCATCGTAGCAGGTGGAAGCTAATGAGCAGTCCCACTAAACCTCCCTGAAAAAACCCCAAAAAGAACATCTGGTCGGACGTGCACGCACTCGTGCGGAAACTCGGATCGACACGCAAATAGACTTAAACTTTGATCAACCCATACCAACAGATGCTTCCGCTGATTGTTGGAAACAAACGGAAGCAAAGGTCTTTCGCTGCGACTTCGAAGCCGCACTTTAGAGCAGGTGGGACTTGAGCTGCTGATGGGAACAAAGCGAGAAAACCGTTTTCATGGCGCTATGTTTGGAGCCAAAACAAACAACATATGAGGAATTAAGTTCCCCCGTCGTCTTGAGCTCGCTTTTCCACAGACGGGGTTGCGGGGCAAACATTTTGCATATTAGAGTAAAAACATATCTGATACGATTAGAGCAGATTAAATGGAATATCAGTTGGGTGTCATTACTGTCTTTTGAAAATACCATGAAAAGGACACAGTTTCCCTCTAAAGTAATTTGACATGATATTTGCAGAGATTTTACAAATTTAAAAAATCCACTTTTTCTGATATCAGTCTTCTTTTTTAAGTTACAGCATGCACATATGTAAGCTGAGTGTTCTTTAACTATTTGTAACTTAAATTATTGATTTATTTCAAACAGTAAGTCAAAACTTTAGGTAAAAGTTTGTATACCCTGTTCCCTTTTATAATAGTTACAAGTCAGTAAATTGGTTTTCGTTCTCCCAGCAGATAAATCCGACCCACGTCTGACTTTTTCATTGCTCACTGAACAATTCCAATGTTTCTACTACGCCACTAAAAATTTGAATTGGAGGAAATCTGTAGCTACAGGTCTTAAGATTTAGAAAAAAAATATGTGATCAGAAATTGGCCACAAACATCATCCTAATTTTGAGATGTTGATGTCCATCAGTTATAAGACTGGAAGAAATGCAAGGAGAAATTGCATTAGATTTTCAGTTTTTGTCACTGTATGATCAGACGGGACAGATCTAGTGAAAATTTGTCCAAATATTTGTCTTATTTAGGCTAATTTTTATTTTGATTCATCTCTTGAAGGGTGCTGCCTTAAAGTACATTCCTACCATCGTCAATGATGTCAAGCTGGTCTTTGACCCCAAGGAACTGAGGTAATTTCACTTGTTTTGCATAATTTTCTTCTTCTTTTGGTCATTTAGTTACTTTTACTCATTCAGTAGCCATTCACTGAGAATAAAATCGGGTAGATGTGGACCTTTCCTGTCTAATAGCATATTATATAAATATCTTAAGAACTCTTTCTGCATGGACTGCATGGAATGCTCCATCGAAGTTCAGAAGAGATAATTTGTTACCAATTTTCCAAGTTAATACGGTTTTATTAGTTTAGTTTTTCTCTGTAATAGTTGCTGATTCATATCAATAAATTAAAACCTTCTAACATATTTTCTATCTACTAAACCTTTCTTATATACGCCTGTGTTTATGGCTGACTCTCCTTCTGGATTCAATGACTTGTGAACAACTGTCATTTAGGAGTCGTAGCACAATATTTCTATATTAAAACACCCTTTTCACTAGTCTTGCACAATATTCCAGCTTTCTGAGAAACTGACTGTTTTTTTAGTGTTCTTGAAGATGAGCTGAATGAACGATTGATATATGCTGCTTTGTGTAATAAGTTGATGTATTAAATATTTACCTTTTTCAATTGAACTGACGAAATAAACTTTCCAGTAACATTAGGATTTATTGAGATGCTTTCCCTAAATCAGATCTATTTTTTTGTTCTGCCTTTCAGTGCTTTTATTCCACACCTCTGCAGTCAGCAGCTGTATAGTTATGGCCTCTGCCCAATCACACTCGGGTTCCCTTGGAAACTCGCTAGCTGCTCCACCGAAGTGTTCATTTTAGTTAATGCTGCCCACTGTGAATGTCATCAGCCACAGCATAATGGATTCTTTATGAAGTGTCACACTCTTGCGCTCTGATCTGTTCATTTATGACATTAAGTCTGACGAAGTAGAAGATGTAACCTGACAATCTGTTCATCTGGATTACTTAGTGTCAGTTCAGAGGATTTCTAGGCTTTTTTCCCCAGCAGACTGGTTTTTGGGGTATAAAATTAAATTAAAGTTAAATGCCTATTTTCTCAGGCACCTTTTTTTTAAATATAAACTTTTGCGTCTGTGAGAGAAGTTTAAAAAAGAAGTCCATGGATTTTGTACTGTCTGTTTAATGTGTGACATTTATGCTCTGTGTTTTATGTTTCTTGATATGTATGAGAAACAGAAATAGGTTTTTTATATGCTGACCCATATTTTAGAGTGTAAAAGGTTTGACTATAAATCTGATTGCACAAATAAGTAAATGACTAATTTATTTAAAGTTTTAGTTTGCATTGTAATTTATTAGCAGTGAAATCTCAGAGTGAAAATAATTGAAGAACAATCCAATCTGCAGTGGCAGTTTTGTAGGTAATAGTGCTGGTAATGCTCTGCTGAACTGCCTTTTTACCAACATCACTTTTGCTCATTCCACAGATTTCTTTTATAAGATTCAGGTCTGAGGACGGACATAGCTATGAGAGAATACGTATAATTTTATGGGGTTTTTTTTCTGTTGATTTGGGTCTGGCTAAAAGATCCAACAGTGATCGATTTCAGTTTTCCTGTTAAGCCCACAAAATTGTCATCCAAGATTTTGATGTATTTCAAAGAGTCCCTAATACTTTTCCTAAAATTGCTTCCAGGTCTCTTGGAAGAGAGACGGGACCGGCACAAACAAAATGAACTGCTGCTTGGTGACCTTGGTGCTAGTCTTTATGACTATAAAAATAATAAAATGCCTGTTTTGGTTTATTGATTTGATAATTTCTGAATTGGTAATATTTTTCACACTGGTTACAATTTTTAATTCTGGATTCAAAAGGATTGGCAAGTTTATTGTTGAAAAGTGAAAAGTATAATCTTTATTCTGAGATCTTTGTGTTACAATCTGGTGGTATAAGTTTGTTTGGGGTTTTTTTGTGGTCAGCTCAACCCCTGGTCTTTTCTGGTCTAGTGACTAGTGGCTAAAAGAAGTGGATCTCTGATCATGTCATATTTATACCAGAGAGAAACAGAAAGTCATGAATTACTCATTAGAAGAAAATCTAAAAGTGTGAAATATAAATAAAAAATACTTTAGGTGCATTTATGCCAAAACATTCTGCAGTAGAGTTGTATAAATGGAATTTTTTTTCAAATTAGTACAAAAGAAAAAAAGCCTAAAGCTTTCTGTTTAGGGCTGTTTAGACAAGTTTCTGTTTCCCAATTTTAAATTGTAAATTTCCTAAATTAGATTAGCAATGAGAAACATTTGCATAAAATCAAACCTAATCATAGTTTCTGAGAAGAGAGGCTATAAATGTGACAGTGGGTGCTGTTTTGTCATTAATCGTTATATTAATCATAAAATTGTTTGGGGGGGAAAAAGGCTGACGCAGCTCGTCTAACTACGCTTGATGTGACTCCAGAGATCATGCCAAATAATTTAGCATCAGAAACCCCGATCCTGCTCAGATGAGTTATAGTAGTTGGTTTTGATTGGAATGGAGAGTCCATCTGCATGATGCCGCTTTCGCTCTTGTTTTCCTGTTTCCAAATCTGACAGCTGCCAAATTTTGAGGGTTCATGTTACATTTTTCCCTTACATTTTATAACCACACTATGTAAATAACATCTATAGATAGATGTATGTGAAAGTATTTCCTGCACAAAAGTTAACACACTGCATTAGCTGAGAAGTATATGCTCTCTATGCTCACACAGCTGATTGTTGTTGTTTTTTTCCTGCTTCAGTTGTTTCCATTCCTAACCAAAATCTGCTTTTTATTCAGTGGATATTTATGCAATTGCACAAGTTACCAGAGGGGGGGGAAATACCTTTGATTTTGGCTGTTATTGTAATACATTTGATGCATATGAACCATTAACCTGGCTCTAAATCACAGGCTTGACTCTTTGGTGGCTGAGCAAAGGTGGCTTTAGCTGTTCCCGTTAGCTAAAAGCTTGCCAAGAGTCTTAGCTGGAGGCAATCGGACCGGAGCCTTGGGGGTGGAGAGTGTTTCATGCAATGCCAGAACATTTTCTCTCTTAGCTTTTGTCCAGGCCAGTCATAAGCATGTTGCCTGCCTCAGAAAACAATAATGTACAAGAGTTATGTGAAAACAGGAGGGTAGATTTATGTTTTAACTTGGTGAATGTCAAAACGTTTCTTCCTGATACTTAATCCTAACAAATCTGAGTATATTACAGACAGTGGGATATGTTTCTTGTGTAATAAATGTATCTGGAATATAAGATAATGGCTGCCTGTGGAGAGGGTTGGATACAAACCAATTTAATAGAAAGATGAGTGGAAGGAGAATCTGTGGGATAAAAGGGTGAGTGAGCTTTCAGAGGATTCTGAAGCAAAGACCATTCAAGAGTTTGGGAGAGATTTTCAAGGTGGAGGCTGTGGCTGGAGTCAGGCAGACATTGGCTACTTTAACTGCTTTACTTGGGTTAAGCCGCTCCTGAACCAGAAACAGTAGAACAAACACGTAGGTGAAGAGGGACTGGTTGCTTGATGGGCTAAAGTTTTCTTTTCAGAAATCAAGGTTCCAGAGTCTCGAACCACAGAATCCGAGTTGTGTGAAACACAGGTGTGAATTTTCCACAGGCAGTTGGGATTTGGGGAGGCTTGTCACCACGTTTTACTGATTTTATTTTAATAATTTTATTTCATTAGTTATTTCCTTGAATTATGCAGATAAACAAAAAAAAAATTCTAAAATCTCAGATTAATTACATTTTTCATTATTATTATTATTATTATTATTATTATTATTATTATTATTATTATTATTATTATTATTGTTTAACACTTTAAATCATTCCATATTTTTTGTTCTGATCCCCATTTAGGCCAGACTAATGCAAACTAATGTAAAGCGGCCTAGTGATTTAAAATAGTTTTACGTCATTTACTGTATTTGTAGTCAGAATATTCAGCCGTTTCTGTTGCTTTGTGGGTGATTCCTCATGTCTGCAGGCAGTCCGCCGGCTGAGATGCCTGATAAATTTGACCTTTTCTCTGTTTGTCTCTTTGTCTACACAGCAAGCTGTTCACAGAGTTCATCCTGAAGGTCCCCCAGGGTCGCCTAGTGAAACAGAAGCTTGACTGTCTGATTGACATCGTCCACAGCGATCTCTTTACTCATCACGGTGAGAGCGCAGCTGCACAAAAACGCTTATATAAACTGTACTGCCAGTTTCTCAGCGCTTGCAGTTTCACTCACAGCTCAGTAATTTAGGCAATCACACACACCACCTGCCTCCACCAGGCAGCCCTGTGTGAGGCTTCTGCAAAGGTCATTGGTGAGGCATGGTGGAAATTCTTCATGTTTATTGTAGGAGGTAGACAAGTCATCTGTAATAATCTCTTGCACTTGCTTGCTTCTTAAAATAAGGATTAATACCAATGCTGTCGAAAAGTTCCTCCTATGTTTTATGGTGTTTTGAAGATATTTTTCTTCATTTTTATAAATTTTTTCCCCGTCGTTATGTCGACACAATGTGACTACAAGCAATACACAGGTTTTTTTCATTATTCTTTTATCTATCTGAGATTTTTATATCCTTGTCCATCTTTTTGTGACAGTCATGTCCTTAATTAGACATGAGGCTGGTCCAAATGTCTTCATGTGTTCATTTTTGAAAACTCTCGAGATGTAAAAAAGGGATGGACGAATGGCTAGATGGTTGGAAGAAAGATTGGATGAATAGATGGAAAGAGTTGGATGGATGGATGACAGCAATAAATGGTCAAATGAATGGATTGATTGAAAAAAATATGACATTGATGGATTAGTAGGTGGGTGGACAGGTGAATGTATGGACGGTTGACAGATAAGTAACATTTCTACTAGTCAACCCATAGGTTCTTGAACTCTTCCACTTGAGGCAAAGCCTGACCCCTGACCTCTTGAAAGCACTCCATCTTCTTGGGTTTGAGAACTCCGCCATACCTTCCAACATAAAGGGGACTACAATTTATCTTTGGGTGCATGTTTTAAACACAACAAGCAGATTGTGGCGAGACAATTTTCATAAATATCATGCTTTTTTTTATTAATTTCAGATTATTGTTTGGGCTAAAATCTAAATTGGAACTCAAATTCGATTAACTGCGCAGCCCCGTGGGGAGGCCAGTTAAACTCTCTGCCTTGTTTATCAGCGTGAGGCGTTTAGATCAGTCTGAACGTAGGCAGTGAGCTGTGAACAGTTGCATGAACAAGGTGTAATTGGAAGTTTGTCCTGTTCAGTAATGTCTGATATCGAACACAACACGGTGTAAATGTCACCGCTTTCAGCGTAATGATCCGATGCTTTCATACTTTTCAAACATAAAAGGTTCCAGTTGGTGGCTGGGTCAGTTTAACGTGCCGATATTGAAGGGCAGCACTTGCTGCGCAGCCCTCTGGTCATTACTATTGATCTATTTCTATAACTGTGGACGGGTGAACCTCCCCCACCGATGCTTGTGAATGGAGCGCTAATCAGCAGGATGGATATTTGCTGCGATGCAGATGCAGATGCAGATTATCCTCTCTCTGATCTCTAGCTGACTTCAAGGTGCAGAGCCTTGCCTTTGTTAGGAATGCTTATTTACAGAAGCAATGTTGAAGAGGGCTAATTGCCAAGGAAATTTCTCCTCTCTACATTAGTATCAAGCTGAGCTCCACTTTGGAGCCGTTTTATTCAAGATTAAATCAAATGCAGATGGTAAATGAAGCAGGCAGACTGGTTTTAGGGTGGTCTAATCTGTTGCACTATAGGTCTGAGCATTCCTGCAGCCTGATCTACAGGTGGTCTCTAAAAAGCACTTATGCCAGTCATGCCCAAAATCAAATGCCTGGGATATTTGCAGTGAATTAATGCTGAACATTTAAGCTAGATGCTCTGTGTTTCACCACAGAGCTCTTTAGCAGTTTCTGCATTCTAAATTAATGCACTTTGCATGTGTTCGCAAATAGGAAAGGCTTCCTTTTCCTTAACAAACGTGTCAAAGCTTGTATATTTTACACCCTGCCATTGGAAAATAAAGTAATATCTCTCCCTAAGTGGCACAGGCTTAAAATTTAATGTCTGTGTATTGAACATAACTGTGAAAACATGTACAGAGCTTTTCAGCACATGGAAAAAATAATGATTTTAGATTGACTCAGTTCAGGAAAAACAAACAAACATGCAAGCTAACAGGTTAACAGCAGAAGCTAAAATCCTGTTTGCACTGAATATTAAATTTGGAAGATTATTGTTTAGTTTCACTTCCCTCGTATGCATGGTGATTGTTAAGTCATTTCACCTTTAGTGTTTCTAAGGGAGAAAAAATGGAGACAGAATCACCTGTCTCTGTTTTGTTCCATCCTAGAGATCCTCTACCTTCACACCAACTGACTTCAGGTCCTCCTTCATCACATCCTTAAATCTTCCTTTTGGTCTTCCTGCCAGGCTCCTTCCCGCTGGCTCCAACCTCAGCGTTCTTCTGCTGATGTAATTGTTGTCTCTCCTCTGAACATGTACAAACCACCTCAGTCTGGCCTCTCTGTCTTTGTCTCCAAAACATGCAATGTGAGCTTGTCCTCTGATGAACTCATTCCTGATGCTGTCCATCCTTGTCTCTCTCAAAGAGAACCTCAACATCTTGAGCTCTGCAAATTCCAGTTCTACTTTGTCATTGTCACCATCTCTAAACCATACATCAATGGTCTCCATTTCCTTTAATTTTGCTTATATTTCTTAAGTCACACATTACGCCTGATACTTCACCTTCTGTTTCAGCCTGCCAGCATACGCCTCTTTACCTCTCTTCCACACTCTCTGTTTCTTGGCAGCATTGATCCTAAGTAATTAAAGTCCTATACATTCTTTGCTTCTACTCCCTGTAACATAACTATTCCACTTCTCTTCCCATAATTTACAAATGTTTATTTTGCCTTGCTGCTACTAATCTTCATTACTCTCTTTTCCAGTTCATGCCTCTAGCATTTCCTCCACACGTGCTTGAGTCTTCTTGCAGATCAGGGTCTTCTGCACGCATCTCTATAGAGACTCCAGTCTAACCTTATCTGTCCGCCTGCCCATTACCAAAGCAATGGTGTAATCCCACATCCACCTTGAACTCCTGCCTGTCCTGCAGCACACCTCACTGCCGTCTCACAGCACTCATCCATCTCCTGCACCAGTCTAGCGTACTTCTGCCATCCCAGAACTTCTCATATGGTCGCATAACTCCGCACTAATCTAAATCTGCAACGACACAATGAATCTCCCTGTTAGATTAGATGTGAAGCTATATTTAGCGATATTAGCAGAATAATTCATTTGAAATAAGTAATTGTGTGTAATAAATCTATAAATGGGAGTCTTACTTTTAAAACTAGCCTAAACAATTTGCCAGTTAGATATTGTCAAATTGTTTGACATGCAACTGCATGCAGCTGTGTTTCTGTGTATGAATTGTTCCACCTGATGTTTTTTTTTACAATTTCTTGGAATGAGAATGAGCCATAAAAACTGTATTAACGTGCCTTAAACTAGATTTGTTTTCTTTTTACTATTGTTGTTGTTTAGCATCAATAGGTCATAAAGTCTGTAATTTGCGCATCTTTAAAAGGGGTAAAAACAACCATTGCACTTAGGCTGTACCATGCAGACAGATAGCTTGGTACTGTATTGCGCAACAACCCAAAATATCTCAGGGCAGACATGGTTGTCACTTGGTGTCAAGGCTCCACGTCGAATGACAAGGCAAACTCTTTAATATCCAGAACATCTCCATTCCGGTAAGGACAAATAACACCAATTATTTAAATAATTGCAATGCACAGCGGGTCAGTGCTGCAATTATATTCTATAGAAAAGTGACAGCAAAGGATGGGAGCACAAACGCAGGCTCTCTGAAAGTGTTGCACAGAAGTTGCATGTCTGAGTGGAATCCAGTTCTTCAGAAAACAAAGTAATCCTGTCAGAGTTTCAGAATTTTGTCACTATATTTAAAGGCATAACGGAAGTAAAAACCCATTGTTCATCTGGAATACAATTGCCTTTGTGTGCAATAAATACATTTCAAAGTAGAACTTAGCTTGTCAGTATATTTACCATGTTGGTTTGTGGTTCTCCTAATTTCACTTAACAAACATGAGCTTCATCTGTTCGCTCATGTCACATTTATGAACCATTAAATGAATTAATTTTGAGCCATTTGTTCGACTTCAATGCGGTAATCAGGTGTGAGCCTTCTCCTAATAATTGTAATCTATAATGAAATTATTCCAACAATAAGCTTGTGTGGAAGAACAATAAATGTAATTTCGAACTGCTTTGATGTCTGTCAACCTTATGTTTTCTTTTACTGGCAATTATTTTCAGCGTGTTCTACATGGCTGATGATTAGTACCTTAAATGTAGATAGTCAGAATGAATTAAGTAGATATAGTTACAGCCATAAAATAAAAGAATATATATATATATATATATATATATATATACATATATATATATATATATATATATATATATGAAGATGTTTTCATGACATCTTCCATGGTTAATTCTATTCATTGTGTTCCTCACCCTGTCCTTTATTATTTGGCCTTTTATACTAGCTAAGCTTGCAAAGGTTTACATGCCGGTGTATTTTTGAGTTCTAAGGCTCAAATTGTCATTTATTTTTGTTAAACTAAGGCTGTAGAGGATGAGGAATTATAGTCGCAGACACTGCCTAATTTCTCAGTCGTGTGACAAAAAAAAAATCAGATCAGTCATTTGAGGAGAAAGCAAAAGCAAAGGTCTCTGACACTGAAAGTCTTGCTATGGTTGGTTTAATAAGACCTATTGATTTCTCATAATTGTAGATATGTGTCTGTCTTTTTGTATCTAATTGTCAGCACTTTAGCTGTTGATTGCAGTTGTGTATTAAATGACCGTTTGAGGGAATGAATAAAGGTATTTGGAGCCTCCTTGACACTTTTCCTTTACATATAACAGAAAGATTGTGATTCAAACTGGCAAGACTCTTAGATGGTCTTCCACTGCTGACAGCAAATGGTTGACATCAAACTGACAGCCAATTGATCTATCTTAATGACTGATGTCATTGGCCTGTGCTGTAGCTTACAGTGTAATTAAAAGTAGTAATAATTTGTTGCTGTTTTAAAAGTTCAGCTGCCATATTTCAAGAAAGTTTCAGATGTTCTAATGAAATAATTCATTGCCTCGCATGTTTTAATTTAACCCTCTGAGATCAGCGAGTCAGTACTAAACTGTGTGCGTCTGCAGCGGCGGTGTCGAAAGCATATGCCGCACTGCTTCAAGTGATCCATCATCTGGTTCGTGTGTGTTAACCGGCGTGGTGAACGTGTGTGTTTGTTGCTGTCGCTCCAGACTGCCGCGAGATCCTCCTACCGCTGATGACGGAACAGCTGAAGTCCCACCTGGAGAAGCAGGAGGAGCCAAAGGCTTGCTGCCAGCTGCTCAGTGACATCATGGAGGTGCTTTACAGGAAGAATGTGGTGAGAAACACGACACATATGCAGGACATGCTTTATTCTCGCCAGAGTTAATTAAATGTCAGAGTACAGTTTCACCACAGCATTATGCTGCCACAGTCATGTTCTACCACACACTGGGCTTTACGTCTTGGCCATAAAATTCAGTGAAATGTTTTCCAACATCAACCCAAGATTGTCTAATGTTGTAGAGTCCTAGTCTTTATTCTTAAAGGGAGAGTATTATATAAAATCAGCTTTTTTGAGCTCTTCTCATCAAAAACATACTGGGAGTGTTGCCTTGATTCTTTTATGCATGTTTGTAAAATCCTTGAATTGCCTGTTGCGAGCGAACACCACTCCACTGCCCCTTCCTCCCTCAGCTCCTTCAGACTAGCAGCAGCAGCAATTGGCAAACATCAAATGGAGCTGACTATTTCATATGCTGAGCTTATCATGCAAACTCTTTTTCAATTCAGTGCTTCTAAGAATGTTTGTAAATGGCATAATGGAAAGGTATTGTAATGATGTGCTGAAGGCAGAGTGTTGGAAAGAACAGTAACTTCTTAAGGAGACAGTGGCCAAGTTATCAAATTGCAAAATCAAATTTCTTTTGAAAGTAACAGTTTCTTGGTTGTGCTATAAAAAGTCACATTATGTGCCTGGACAATGCATATTTCTGTGATTACTACTTGAATGGTTGTTGTTGCTCTCTAAATAATTTCTCGGATATAATGGAGAGAAACATTAACACTACAAATGACTAATGAAACAACACAATAAGTTCTGCTTTGTCTCCTGGTGCTGTAGAGCCAGAGAACCTTAAAGCAAGTGTTAAATAGTAATGCAGTTTGTTAAAAAGAATTTGCATTTAAAAGTTCTCGGACCATGAAGTGACGCTTATCCATTGACAGTGTTATACACTGATATTAATACCACATAAACAGCTTCATTTAATACATTTCTAAGTTGCTTCCTTCATTCCTATTGATGAACAACCAAATTAATAATGGATTTTTGCACAAATCTTCTCCCATCCCTCACACTCGGACTCCTGCGCTATATCTCGCATGCTCGAATAGTTAGATCCACACACACACACACACACACACACACACACACACACACACACACACACACACACACACACACACACACACACACACAGCTGCTGTGTGAGTGTGTTTGATCGTTTTCCATGCCCAGACTCCTGATGTCCTCCCGTAGGCCCTCTCAGACTCGACTCTCGTCATTGATCACCGCGGCCCGCCCTCCCACACTACACTTTGCTGGGATTATCTACCTCTCCCACTCTCCTCCAGCTTTTAAACTCCCTCTACTGCTCTACAACAAATATCAGCTTCCTCTCAGAGTCTCACTTTCTCTTTCATATCTGTCTGGTGCATCAATAAAGCCAAAGATTTCCCAGACTTAGAAACACAGATAGGAAGAAAAAAAAAAAAAAAAAAAACAGAACAGGGGGCTATCTGAAGACTGGATCACAAACCCTGCGGTGTGGAGTACCAGCAGATCCTCCAAATACATCTGTTGTGGAGATCTGTCTTTGATATCAGTTACTCTGAGACGGACTGAGAAAGGAAAACCAACAGCAACTAGACTGTTGCAGACGGCGTAACAATAACTGGAACAAGAAAGGCTCTAAAGTACATGAGAATATTTATGTTTACTCAAATTTCCCATTTAGCAGAATGGAAAAAAAAAAAAATATATATATATGAATGAAGTGAATCAGGCACTTTTCGTTTACTGCAACTCTACCATGTTGCAGTAAATTTGACCTCATTTTCCAACTGAAAGGCTGCCTAAGAGTCCTACTTTCTGGAAAATGTAAGTGAAACTTTCTTGTTTGAAAGGCAGCACTTTCGGTGGCTGCTTTATATAACGTTGTGAATGTGTAAAAGCTTTATATACCTCAACTAGAAACTTGGGGTGCATTAACACCAGCCCTTTTTAGGCTGGTTTAATTGAACTCCAGATTATTTTTCTAGAAAGTTTGGTTTATTTGTGAAGGTGTGAATTTAGCACTCCAACTCAGGATGCATACACATTTATAATATGATCTCCAATTTCTTTGCGCTGAAAAAGTGGTATAAATCCAAACTTTATTTGGAATTTTTAATAGATTTCTGGCGCTAGTGGTATTTATTTACCGAAATCAGCAAATCTGATAGGCTAGGAGTCCAGCACCACACTGCTGCATTGAGGATTAATAGGCCCTCTATATGGATCTTCTGCTCTATTGCTATGCTCTGCGCCACCCTTGAAACGTCTTGTTGAATGTATTATTTACTACTTGATATCGATCAGAGTTTCATAGAATTTATCACTAGAAATACAGTCTAAAATTATGCTTCTCCTTCTAAAAAACATATTTATATAGTTTTGTACTCATTTTTCAAGATTTCTTTCTCGTCAGCTTTGGTTGACTCCTCAGAAAGATACAATGAGTAATAAATAGAAAAACATGCCAGAACTGTCTCAGACAGATAAATGGGACAATGCAAAAATAAAATGGAAAGTGCATTGAGCAAAGGTTTCTCTAAGCCCACAAGGGATTTTTGGCTCTACGTTCTTACACTTTATATTTATGCCATAATATATTTAGGCTACATTCTGTCAAGAAATACTTATTTTAAAACTTTTGTCAGTCGTAGCAGAACAAAAGTCATTAATGTATCATTACATCTGCATAATAAAGAAATAATTTACTCTTACACGGCCAATGAAGTTTTAGCTTTTTATATTATTTTATCATTTTCCTCTGCTGTGATGTCTCTCTATTCTGATGGATATTCCACTGTATTCTCTGCAGGGTCCCACCCAGTGGCATGTTCAAGTTATCATGGAGAAGCTGCTGAGGACAATAAACAGGACTGTCATCTCCATGGGCCGGGATTCTCCTCACATCGTAAGTTTTGTCTGACACCGATAGCATCAGCAGGCCGGTCCCATCTCCATGCCTTCTTTTTGTAGAAGGTATGGATCGTCTCGAGACACATACGTATACACAAATATGCACCATCAGCTCTTATGTCTGCATACTATAGTCCGTGAAAATCCATAAAGCTTCAGGCTGACACGGTCTACTTCTGCGGATTCCTTTTGTATTCCTTCTTCATAAAAATGACTCTCATCTTTCTCTAGACATGACTGTATTTGAATGTGTATTTTGCCTGAGCTGTTGTTTTTTTTCTTTAAACTGTGGCTTCCTTGTTTAAGTGTCTGATCCTCTTATTGGTGTACATCTAATGCTGCGCTCTGTAATCTAATTACTGTATCCCTTTGTTATCCCCGTGAGCATCCTTCTTGCAGTCTTTCTTCGTCAGAGCTTCATAGTGGTTGATGCACTTATCAGTCTCTGTGTAAAGACAATGTCTGCCTTTGTAGATTCCACTTGTTCGTCAGGCCTGAAATTCAGCCTCCGATATTGTTTGGGTTGCATTTTTTGCATCATATATTGATGCTTATCTTCTCTCTTTGGGTTATCATTTGAAAGTTAAGATTTTTATATGCCTTTTGCGTTTTTGAGATTTTGCGTTGGCAATCCAGAAATACCTCTGTGCCTGTATAAATAAAGTTACACGTTATAATGCTTATTTTAGACATCTGAGACTATCTGGAGACGGGAGGAGCTGTTCATTTGAGCTCTGGTTGAACAAACAACCGAAGGTCAGCAACTTTTTTGGGTGTTTTCCTCAGCTTGGAATTAGAGCAGAACAACCAGTGAAACCTCTTGCACCGACAGATGATTGCACTACCTCACAGTCAGCTCCAGATTGGGGAATTACTAACCGTTTTTGGGTAAAGATTAATTAAGAAAATTGTGAAAATGTTTTGTTTTCGAGAATTTCTGTCCCATTATTTATCTATCAATACACATTAAGAATCGATCAATATATCCATGGTTAATCCATCTGTTCTTCCGTCCATCCATTTATCTATCAACCATTTATAAACTCATAGTGACTTTTAATTTAAATAGAGCTCCATCTCTGTGAAATGCCCAAAAAAATTCCTGCATAATTAGTTTACAATGGAACTTTTTGCCATTGTAAAAAGCTCCATTGTTTGTTATATTGCTGTCCTGTTAAACGTCAGCAGCCTCATTTTTCGTCTTCTCTCCTCCGACTCATTTCTTCCCAGGACGGACACATTTTTTTGCAGTGTCCATAGCTGTTCCTTTTTTCCGTCTCTCAAACTGTCTAATGGCATTCCCAGCTATGCGTCGAGCTAATTTTGTAAATTGGAAGCCCTTTGTAGGGTAACGAATTGCTTGTGTGCATCACGCTGAATAATGTGAAGCTAATGAAGCTGTGAGTTCAGCTCAGACCGCCCTCTTGTCCATTTGTTTTTTTTTTCCTCGTCGGAGATTTAAGATTCCCGATTGCCCTTTCTTTGCAGTTTTCTAGGCTATTCATGGCCGTGTCGAAGATTGAACTGTTTGGCTCAAAAACGTTTGGAAAGTGGAATTTCGGAAAAAGGCTTTATCCTCTGTAGTTATTTTTCTTTGCAGTTGGTTTGATCTTGTATTTCAGATATGGAACTCTCCTTCCGTTTCGTCTAGCAGGCTGTCAAGATGAGGGAAAGTTTCCTCTGCTATGTTACTGCTGTATTATACTAAGTGCATCTATTTTGGTGTTCCTCCCCCCGACCCCCGCGGTGGAGGTGAAACAGTGTTTCTTGCTTCCAGCGGCTGTCACTGAATGGCACTGTCGGAGACCGGCTTCTTTTTTTTTTTTTCAGTTAATGAAACTACTCTCTTACGTTCTGTGGCCCCTAATGAAACAATCTGCTCTGTACACAAATGCTGCCGCTGCTGCCCTCTGACTCCGTTCTTATTTTGTCCCTTCTGACCCCTGCCATTTGTCAGCTGATTTCCCGTTTTTCCGACTGGTCATTGCACTTGACTGCGTTGACATTTCTAAGTACCTGAATGGCATTTTGCATCAGTGTGCGGAATCCTTTTGTGCGATGTGGAGTCAGAGGTCACATCAATGTCTGTAGTTTGCATAATAAAACAGCATTGAAATTAACTCTGTAAATCATGACCTGATGATCAAAGGGATTAGCTTGAATTTTTATGAGCTTTGGGAGAGCCTTCCCATCAAAGTTGCAGTTGCTGCATTTGGATGGCGCTGCCTCGTCTGCAGGCAGTAGCTGCTGCCGCTGCAGCTACTGCCTGCCGACCTTGTTCTTCTGAGTGGCAGCCTCTTACATTTAGATTTATGCATTAACTTTCTGCTCCCCCTCCCCTTCCCACCCGCTGTGGTGGACGCAGAATGTTGATGAGAGCGATCGCAGCAACGACTTTGTGGGGTGGCGCTGGTTCTGCTGCGCATTGTCACTGCAGAGCTACGCCTGTTAGTGACTTAGACACAGCACCGTCATACGTTTGATTCAGTGGACGTCCTAGCGGGGCCTGCCTTTTGTATTCACGTCCACCCTAGCAAGTGGCTCTGAAACGAGCCTCTTTGAATAAATTTACATGAGGATAATAGGAGAAACGTGTCGCCAGGTCCTGCTGAAATCGCCAAGTTTTACCTTTATGTTCTTGAATAAGATTTTTCTTTGCTGTAGGGATGGAGTGAACCCACAGAAAAAGCAATATGCGTCTTCTGTCTTCCTGGCTGCTTAATAAGTAATACACTAAACCTGACCATTAGGGCGAATTGCCAGTGGTGAAATTGCTTGTCAACATCTGTTAAATTCTAATAAGAAACAGTAGCATTATAAATTGAGCTTTGGATTTCACTGAATCACAGCGGGCTACAATTCAGATGGAGTAGAATAGTAGTCATCAACGGTGCATTGTACTGTATAATTATAATCAAAACACTTCAAGACATAAAACAATGAATTTCTAATGTGGATTTCACAAAAACACTAAAGAGTGGAGGATTTAAGTTAGCAACTTATGCATATCCTGATGAGGTGTTGTGTTGTCTTTCACCTTGTAATTAGTATCTTACATTGTATCCATTGGCTCTTCATAGGTCTGTCTGCTTGGCAGGTGTGGTGGAATTTTTGATCCTGCCAGGAAACTAAAAAAATCGATTTCTTCAATGTTTTGTAGCAAATTATCTGGAATCCTCGCTGTGTTCTTGACTTATAGCTTTTTTACCCCCCGCAGTTGTGTCGTATAAGAGTAGACCACCCTGAAGTACAAACAAGGATAAAAACAGAGACAGAGATACAAACAGTCCTAGCTGGAGCACCTTAGCTATACTTGGCAAAACTGTCTTAGCGTCAGTTCGTTTAACGTCTCTGAATAACGTTTATGGAATGTAGAGTCAGTGTTATCTGGCTAAAAAAATGTACTTGCATAAAAATAGAAAACAAATTGAAAATCCGACCGTGACGTTTTGTTTTATACAAGAAACATTTCGAAATGTTTTTTTTTTTTAAAGCAACTTCTCAACATCAGGTTTATGAATTTTTATTGCAAAATTCAGGGACGTAGATTGAGATGTTGGTTGTCAAACTATCGTTTCTCTTGTTTAGCAACAGTGACGCACAGCGTGCGTACGGACTGCTGCGCTCCCGTGGATTTCTCCTGGACGTTTCCCACAGTGTGAGGAGCTGTAGGGGAAGAACCCTGTGTTATTGATTGACAGCACCGGGTCGACTGGCTATAGGAGCTGGTGCTTGTCTTCTCTTCTGCATGCTCTCTGGATAAACAGCGTTCTGCAAAAGCATCCGTTTCATTAAGCTTGGTCGCATCAGGATACTCCTCCGGTTTTCCATCTCGTTTTGTTCCTCTTCGTCTTTTATGAGTTTATGTCTCTTTCCGTCCAAATATATCTGCTCACTTCTTGCGTCGTTCTGCCCGCGCACACTCCCTCTCCCTCCTCCTCCTCCTCCTTCATTTCTCTCTCCTGCTGGCCAGACTGCTGCAGAGCTCACAGAAAAGAAGCATAGTGAGATATGGCGATGCATCATAATGCCTCAAACACCTTGTTATCACTCACTGGACCTCTTCTTTCTGATTCTCAACCACACGTTTGAGAAACGTAGCCTTTCTGAGAGAACTCTGTGAAACCAGCTGACACTCTTAAGCCACTAAGGACAATGTGTAAAAGACAGCAAGATGTCATGTTTGTTCTACTGTGCTTCATACAAGCACTTAAAGGAACAGCCCCATGGTGACACTCTTACTGTGACTCAGAGGAGAAGGAGGAGGAGTGTTGCCCTCCAGTCAAACTACCTAGCGCATCTACACAAGGATCTCTCTGCCTCGCTGCGTCTCTGGGGCATTTGTTCAGAGCTTTGTCCTCTGCTTGTCTCTGGTTCTAGTTGCACTTTGTTTCTGGTCCAACCGCATTACGGTTTTGATGTCCTCAAACAGGCTCCGAGGCAGACACAAGCTCTGCACTGCTCATCCCTTCTGTTGTATTCCACTCTCGTTTCTTTGCCGCCGCGCCACATCAAAGACACAGCAGCTTTCCCAACCTAATCTTCTGCAGGTTATCACATATAAAATCTTTTTTTTTTGTTGTTGTATGTATACGTACATTTGCAGACTCTTCTCTACAGATGAGATTTCACAAGGTTTGCTCACCAAAAGCACAACGTATTTTTCCTAGTTGATTTTCTGCAGCTTTTTAGCCTGCAGATGACTTGGCTCGGATTTCAGCTAAAAATATTTACCAAATTTGATGCAAAATTAGTTGAGTGAAAATTAGTTTAGTCCCATTCTGTTTCGATAATTTGAACTGCAATTTGCTCAAACTGGTGCAATGTGTGATTGATACTGCTGGACAGCATTTTATCACCAAGACATTTTAATTTGTGTTTGCATGCTTTAGTAATGAAACAGTCGTCTTCGTTTTTCGAGAGCTGTGTAGATGTCTTGTTTTTATTTAATTTCTTTCCATTTTTAGAATAATAAATAGCTTTATTTTAAGTCTCTTTTTGTCTTTAAAAACAGTATAAAATACAGTATTGCACATAGTAAATCAATTGCACTTCTGTAAGGTACAGATAAACATCTAGTTCTTTCTAAATGCTACAATATAACTACTGAAAGAAACCAACCTGGCATTTACAAAAGTGAATCACACGTAACCAACAGAATGCAGCATGTTTAAGCTCGTGAAGTTTGAACCAGTCATGTCTTGTTTGGAAGATGGTCGTGTTTGGACATTTGACACAATTTGGACACATTTCCTCTTCTTTGGGGCAATGCTTTTGCCTTTCAACATGACTTTGTGAAACTGGTAAGTTTATTCTGTTTGCTTTCAAATACTGACTTCCTAACAGTGTTAGCCTTGTTTGGTGCTAAGCAACATATTTGTACAAACAGGCATGGGCCGGCATTGGATTCTCTTGAGTGAAAATAACTATCACTATCACTATTGTTGGTCTCTAAATACTTTAGCAGAATGATCCTTTACGCACCTTTTGTGTTTCAAATCAGATAAAAGTTTTGGATATCTTTTTTTGTTTTTTGATGCATCAATGTTTTGCCATGTTTTGAAGCTGTACTTTTCAATTTTGTTTCGTATACTGGAAGGTGGCCCATGCCTATATGTAATATAATGAATGCTTGCGATGTTTTAAATGAACTCTTTGTAGAATACCTACATGAGTTGCCTTTCAAATAGATTCCAGACATTTAAAATGGGGAGGGGACGACTAAAAGAGGCTTTTTTAGTTCTTAAAAAGTGTTTCTTGAAAATTTTAGAAAATAGCCTGTGAAGTCCAAGGCTTGTAAAAAGCATGCAGGGCCTTGTGCCTGCCACCCTGCATTGTAGGAGCCCTAGTTGTGATCAGAAGTGGAACATTCAGTCTTGTAGGATCGGTGTCACTGGCTGGAGCTGATATGAGACTATAAAGTGATACAATCACAGCGATTTTTCTCTTATTCCTCACATGTGCTAAAAGCAACTTTATTTCCTTTTTCTATGTATAGCATATATATGTATATATAAATATGGACGCGTCTGACCCAAAAGTTACATATACTCATTGGTGTTTTTGTCATATTAATTTTGGATTTTCAGTGGGGATTTTTTTAACTGTTTTTACAAAGTGCAGTGGTTATATTTCAAAAACGTTAAGAATTTGCTGCACAAGGTTGAATTAATTGTGGATTCTGAAAAGGTCAAATTTATACATAATGTTATGTTATATATTATATTTTGAAAGAAAATTGTTGGGGTGGAAAAGAGAGCGAGAACATGACTAGAGGAACCAGAGCTGCTCCATAAACTGTTTTGACCTTCTTCAAAAGAAGAGCAAGGATGTAACATCTAACTATTTAAAGTATTCTCAACAAGTTGATAACTAAAACCTCAATGAAGACCTTGAAATTTATTCAACTGAAAGGTTAGAAAACAAACAAGTAAATTAGTAGTTTAGAATTTCTCTGGAAAAATATTCATTTAAGGGAAGCCAATTTTTAGTGCTTTTGATAACTGTTAAACAGTTATCAAAAGCACTAAAAAATGGTGGAGAAAAAAACAGTTATTCTTTTGATAACTGTTTAACAGTTATCAAAAGCACTAAAAAATGGTGGAGAAAAAAAAGGTCCACAATAAATGTAAACTTGCGCATCAAATTAATACTTTCATAAATTATTGGACCACTGTTGCACCTTGAATCCAGAAGTTCAAATTCACCACTAAAAATACAAAATATTTGACGTTCAAATGACGATACAAACCGATGATCTACAGTGTATTCTTGCAATGGTTTGGTGGTTTCAGTGATTCAGTGCACAATGAGTTTACTGAAAACTATATTTGATGGATTAAAAAGAAAGTACACACTTCTTTTTAAATGTAGTTGAACTACACAGCCCACCTTTCAAATAAGTATAATTATTTTCACCTTAAAGTAGATCTATATGCTTAGATATATATTTATATAGAAAAAAGTAGAGTGACATTTATTTTCCAATGTTATTAAGAAAATAAGTGGTATTTATTCATTATTTTCTCCAAAGTCATATGCTCTTTTGACACATTTTATCAATGAAAAGAAGGTTTTCTCACAGAAGTCCAAACAAACCTCTCCAGCGTATTCTCCTCTAGGTCTTTTGCTAATGAAAATACTCGGTCCGTCATATATTGTTGGTACAAGACGATCAAAAATGATTCTCTCACGTTGCTTCTGGAGGTACGGAATCCTGAAAAGTATTAATTGTGCTTTGCAGTACAATGATATGCTGTTTATGTAGGCATTGGTGCTTCAGCATTGAGTGATCAGCCTCTCCTGGAGACTCGGAGGGAAGAGAAAATCCCAACAGCCGAATAGAAATATGGCGGACATCTCTCCGTCAACATGAAACAGGGACAGGTCTACATCAGTTATAAAAAATAGAAGCCAGGAAACAGCGGCGAGTAAGCTCGTCTAGTCGTCTTGCTGATCTTTGAGTACGTTTCCCTGTTGTTGTTTCGGGAAATTTGGCAAAGTTATGACTTATTCCATTTTTGTTGGGCATGACCATGTTAATTATCCATGCAGTCCTCACTTCTATCACTTCTCCTGCCATCTAGGTATATCCAGAGGTCTTCATTAAAAGTGCCCAGCAGGTCTATAAAATCCTTCAGGTTGTAAAAACCAAAGAATGGTTAAGAAATTTAGATCCTTGCTTAAATCCTTGGTCAGTTTTTAGGGCTCAGAAACGGCCGTGCAGCTCTCACAGGAACCAAAGTTTCCAGCGGGCGTGCTTCTTGGATTCAGCTTTGGACTTGCGTTTTGGGGTGGAGGTGAAGGCCTCCTGGGGGTAAGGCAGGGGAGGGAAGTGGGAGTCCGTTGGAGGGCAAAGCCTTTTCATCAGTGGCTGTAGCTTGTCCTCCTGCAGCTTAAAGTCCAGTTCCACGCTAAAGGAACAGAAAAAGAGACAAAAAAATACAAATAAAAAATCAGTGCAAACTATAGGGTGATGCCTGCATGGTTTTATCTCATAAAACCAACCCTAGGCCATTTTTGAGTCTTGGGTTGTATTTAAGTAACTTCTTCACTGTAGCAAATTAGCAGAATTGCTCTGAGTAATTAAATCAACAACCGATCACCTGAGCAGATTTATTAGAAATATCACAGGTGCAGCTCATTAAATCGGGAATATCATGGAAAGTTCATTTATTTCAGCACTTCAATTCAGAAATAGAAACTCATATATATTAAATAGACTCTTGACACCCTAAGTAATGAGTTTTAAGCATTGATTTTGGTGATTATGACTTCCAGCTAATGAAATCCCTGAATTGAGTTTTTCTTAATTTTTTATAGAAGTTAGTATATTATATTACATAAGAGAGAAAAATAAATAAAACCAGAAATTTTTATTGCCTACTTTATTACCTACACAGAAATGGGGGGGTTGCTGACCTTACAGTTGTCCAGCCAATTTTCACTGCTGCTCTCCACAAAGAGGATAAGCCCAATGCTCTTTTCCCAAAAATGATGACTGTTGCCAGGGGGTTTTGTGCAAACATATCAATGGAAAGTTAAGATGAAGGAAAAACTGTGGATGAAAAAAAGAGGTGCTCAAACCACACTGACAACTGCAACCTTTAGAGGAGTGTAAAGCACACTTTAAGCAGCCCAAAGACAGTGACAAGACATGGACTGCTTTTTGGAGTTTTCTTTAGCTGTCAGCCATAATCTTAATAATTCATGACAATAAACACCTTAAATATATCACTATATCACTATGTGATAAATCTGAATAGTAGACAAATCTTATTTTTGTATGGAGTTAAACATATACTTTCATTATTGAAATCAAATATTCTTTTAAATGTTACATATAGACATACATGCTAAAATTTTAGTGGCAATGACTCATCCTAGAAGAATCCTAGAAGAATTACACATTTACTCTTATTTTGATCAATATTTCCCTATTGCTCATCTAAATAGGGAAACAGTTTCCCATTGCTGCAGTTGTTGCACCTACTAATGCATTTTTGGCTGCCATATTGCTCTTACATCTATATTAAGCATTTCCAGTGTAACCTTTTCTCACTTGACCTCTGCAGCTCATCTGTCACACCAGCGCTTAGCCTGGAAAAATGCCCTGGGTTTTCATTTGCTTTGTTGCTATAAAATAGCAGAGGAACCAAATGAGTCTACTTTTGATTACAGCATTCAGGGTTACTTCTACTGCTGTCTCAGATTGGTGGAGCAAGGAGAGTGTTTCGTCAGTATCTGTCAGTATCGAGCAGTTGGTCACAGGGCAGAACGCTGAAATGCAAATGATTTGTTTTGCTGAACTGTGTTGTGGATGCCGTTGTGACTCCTCAAAAAATATTTCGAAAGATGATGGAAAATGTTAGTGATTTAATATGTTGGGATTTGCTGGGCACGAAGCGCAGAGCTGTGTCCTTCTTAGCAGTCCGTCACTTTTCCCCCCGCCCCAAAGGCCCTGGGGAATTTATCCGGAGCCATCATTGTAATCCGACGCCCACACACATCTGACCACTAGGTTCTGCTAAGTAAAACTCAGATTACAGCCACAGCTGTGGCAAAGTGTGGGGGCTTTAATCTGCTAAAGCTATCTCCAGTCACTACCTGAGTCGGGCTTACTGGGGGGTGACAGACTGAGTTACGTAACAGCTGCAGGGTGACTGCTCTGGTTTTTATTTAAATGCAGTGCATCCATTATCATTTTCAGTAAAAAGTTTACATTGATGCATCTGCTATTGATTAGAGCAGGGATAAATGTGGGCGTCTGACAATGAGCAGATTGAATGTTAATTTCTTGAGCTTGCACTCAGCACTTTGCTTTTGTTTGACTCAGGCCAGCTTTAATCAATAAATCACTGGCTGGTAATTACATTGGTGTAAATTCACATTTCCCGTCTGCGCGTATTTGTCCATCCACATTTGAAAGCATGTGAACAGATTCAGGTTGTGTGTTGGTACACACACACAAAAAATTGACCAGTTTAGTCTTGACATAAAAAAGTGGAATGTTGGTCTCTCCCTAACCTAAACAATCTTGTTTTTTACTTCAAATGAGCAGCTCATAATTTTTGCTGCAGATTTTTCAGGGTTATAATAATTATCTAAATCTTCCAAACGTTTATGCAAACTTCACTTAGAAAACTTAAGTACTGAAAAATTTGGATTGGTAATTTATAGAAAAGGAAATGAGAGAAAGTGCAAGATGGCACTTTCTATCAGACTTTTCAGTCCATTGTCTTATTATTTAAACCATTGAATGAACTCTGGTGGAGCACCATCCGGAATATTAAATACGACACAAAGCCACAAATAAAACTAGCTCTTGCAGTTTAAAAAGAACCATCAAAAATTCAATCAATGAGTCTCTTCCCCAAATGTAAAAGTGAGCTGTTGATGAAGCAACAGAATGAGAATTTCATTTATCCTTTTAAATCTCTTCAAAAACTCTGCTAATGCTGTTTAAAAGCACAGAGAAGCTGATCTCATTACCAATTTTTTGGGGAGTAGTTTTATTGCTGTGCCATTTTGTGTGTTGCACCCACACGCACACACACACACACACATATCACAAAGACAGATGAACATAAAAGTAAGAGATTTACCCAAGTTGGTCAAGGAATTTCCCTGTGTGTACTTTCCCATGTGAGCATCAAACACTGGACACGTTAGTGTATCTAAAACGTCTTTTTGATGCAACACTATATAGTGAATAAACTTATGTTGTGATAGTGAACCGATATGCAGAGAGCTTTACAGAGTTGCCCTGCTGCCACCATGGAAATGAACAGTTTCACTTAATAAAATAACTCTTGTTAGCCAGTTTTCATTTGTATCGTCTTGGTCAGAATAGCCATCATTAATTACAAATGAGAGACTTTGTATTCCTAAGTATATTAATCAATTTCAAACAAGTGGCTCAAACAAAGTTTTAACCCCGTCAGACACACCCACAGCTTGTGCTAAAGGGCTCACTCAGACATGAGTGCTGCTTTAAAGTGTATAACCTGACGTCTAAGCTCAGAACATCTCAATTTTAATTTAATTTCAGTTGTCGTTTTTGACATTTGTCACAGAGTCTGCAGGATATACGTATCGGATGAGTGCCACAGTTCAAACGTGCACAGTGTTAAAAGATTTTGGGTGGATATACAAACACCAGACTGAAGCGACCTGATTTCACATACAAAGAGTAAACATTTATTGCAAATATAAACATATGATCAAGGTCTTGTTCTTACTCGAGACTTTTTGAAAGACCAAATGGTCTTGCATAAAAAGATTGTGTCACAGTGATATGTGTGCCTCAGAGAACAGTCTGACAGCACCAGTTATTTACATACAGAGACGGAAATAATGATGCTGGGGTTTATTTGCATTTCATAAAATCTGTCGCATGTCTGCATGCTGCAAAACGTCCCTTGAAGAATAGTCTTGGTGGGTTTTTATTTTTTTGTGCAAATGTGTAAGAGCATACTGTATGTTGTTAGAAAACATCTCCTATAAGGATATTGGTGGCTTTTCACAGGCATTTCAGTTTTAATATTAAATGCATTTTAACCTCATGAATGACATAATTAGGCCAAATCTAACCCAGTTTCTTAAGCAAATCATCAACCTATTGTGGATTTAATTTAAATTTCATTCTTTTGTTTTTATTTTTTGTATGGATTTTTTTTTGCACAATGTACATAACAACAGTTCAAACACAGTAGGTTGGCTACCAAGTTACGATAATTTTCAAAGAAATGGGGGGAGTATTTAAGCTTGTTATACTTTGCAATAGTGACTACAGTGAGTGAAGGAACCCTCAGAAACATAGATGAGTTTGTAAATTGCTTTACAAAATAAAATGGACATAAAATGAGACGACAAGAAATGTTCTTAAGAGCACAGATCGATGTTACTCAATCTCCATAAAAGCCCCCACATCCTACCAAGTTTGTCTTGAGTGTAGGCCTGTAACAATTCCTCGAATGACTTGAGTACCTTGATTATTAAAATTCCTAAAGGCATCGTGCTTACTCTCACCAGTGAGTTGTTGACGAATGCTAGGCTAGCAGCATAATTTCCAGGGAATTTTATTGATTGATAATAATGTCTGGGTTTTATATTTCTTTTTTTGAGGGACCAATAGGCATCCTTAAAATAATTGGTGTGATGTATGTAATAAGACAGCCTTTCTCCTTCCTGATCTGCTGCCTAGTGGCTGGTTCGGAGCGGACGGCAGTGAGGAGCGCAGTGGGTGTATTTATACAGGTGGAACGAACGATGAGGCTGTTGTTGCTGATGCTGAGCATAGTGTAAAGTGCAGCTTTGTGGACAAGCCTTAAAATAAATTTGCCACCTTTGTCGTTGCACACATGGACACAAAACCTATGAATGGCTGGAAAAAGTGAGTTCATTTATTAAATTGACTGAAAACTAAACAGTGGAGCATAGACTATTTTTTTCGGTGTGTTTTGTGAACCTGCTGCTTTGTTATTGCATTAAATATAATTTCAGATATTCGTATAATTTTTGTCCAGGTTCACTTAAATGGTGAGCTGTTATTGTTGTTGGTTTTGAAGCAGAGGCACATCTAAAAGTTGCAGGGCACCGACCCTCGAGGGCCAGCATTTGAAGATCTCTGAGTAATGGAGCCGATGCATGACTTTAAATTGTATCTGCCCTGCATGTTTCAGATGTTTCTCTGGTTAGAGAGACACCTGATTCAGAAGATTGCAGTTCAGTAAAAACCTGTAAATTAGCCAACAATTGAAATCAGGTGTTCTGAAGTGGAGAAGCACCTGATACATGCAAAGCAGTGTGGCAGAAGCATGGGGTTGGAAAACACAACAATAAAGAATAAGGTGATATCCTGAAAAAACCTGTTTGAATTTCTTCCCAGATTTGAATATCCCTGCAAGTTCATCCCAAGGTCAGATTTTGCAATTCTTGGGAAAATAAGAAACTAAGAAAAAAGCAAGAGTTTCCCCACACACTTTACAGACTCTAAGCAGTGACACAGCCAGGAAGAGACAGAACATATTCGTCATTTTTAAAAGAAAGCCTGAGTTTGCAAAGTTGCAACTGAACACCACTTGAGACTTAAATAGATGGTCAAGATCAAGGGTTATTTTTCATCTCCATTCTGTTATGCCTTATGCTGTCTTTAAGATAAAAGCATGTGTTGATATATTTGATAATCAAAAGTTAATGTACAAAATATATGCTTTACATATGGAGATTAACATGAATTCTAATTGGAAAGAAATCACCAAAAAGGAGAAATTGAACATATGTCAGTCTGAAAATCTAATAAACCCACAAGTATAACCTGGTCTCGAAAATACCTCATATGGAAATATTTATTAGTTCCTTCCTTTGAAGTGTAGACCTCAGCGTTTCCCAATGAAAGTCTTGCGAGCCTTGCCATGTTACTGAGTTTTGCTGAAAGCAAAAATGGAATGGTTGTTTGCATTTCCGTGTCCCTCCCTGCAGTGGTTTGTTAGATCAGAACAAGTGGAAGAAAGCACTTTGGACCCTGAAGCTTTAAATTCTCTCTCTGACATTCTCTCCTTGTTCTCATCACATCCCTTCTTTCTAATATTTCTATGCATTTAAACTGAAAATCCTCGCAATCCTCGATGTTCCTTTCGCTACCGCTTGAATAATGTTTGTTTCTTGACATCTTTTATCCTCATGCGGCTACACATTCTCCCCTTGTCAATCCTTTGTGTACTCTTATCTCTCGGAGGTGCCCGATTGTCCACACTGTCCCTTCACGCTATTTGTCCTGCCGAGAATTGCTCTTGTATCCATAGCAACCAGCTTGCCCACCATGTTGGAAAACATAATGCTCAACAAAAAGAGATGTCCTCCTGTGAGTGAGTTGTTCTACAGAACAGCTTGATCAGTAACATCCATCTTTTACATGTTGGTTGTGATCTTCAGCTTTCTGCAAATTAATTTTCCTAAAGCTTTGCACAAGAGGCTGACATTTGAAACATTTTTAAAACCAATTTCCTTTTAATGATTTTCTAATCTTTTTGTGTGTGTCTGTGCTGTTCAGTGTTTTTCAAAGAATTGTTAACATTGGATAACTAGTCTAATGATGAATTGTTGTGCCTTGAGTCAAAATAAAAAATAAGATGAGGAGGCAAAAAACAGAATTGTACTCATGGGAAGCAACTCTAATTTAGTGAAAAACATTGGTACTCACTGAATAGAATGTCCTAAATCAACTTTCCTATTCACTGCCACTTAAGACTAATGTGTTTTGCTAAAGCATTTATAACCACTGAATTTTGCTACATACTATACTTAAACTTCAGGTGGTTTTTTTGTTGTTGTTGTTTTAATTTGTTTTTTAATCCCTGGACCTCCATAAACACTTTCAATCACATCCAACAAATCAAAATACTGCACCAAATGGCAGTCACTATTAAACACAACTGTAGCATTTAGATAATACAAGAAATATAATAAAACATAACACAATTAATACTTGAATTTGGCATACAAATACAGGTCAATATCCATTTTAGCCAATATTTGTTTTAATTGAATTTTATTTTTAAAGACATCCAATTGTCCATTACTTTAATAGGATTTATCTGAAGTATAAAACAGTTATATCTGTTTCATTGTAATTATATTTTTTTTACTACCAATAATGTCTTCCAATGTCGTATTTTTTTATTTCGTGTCAACTATTAACAATTCTCAACACATAAACATGGTGGACTGCACCATCAGCTGGCATAGCAAGAAATCTGGGGGGATTACTTTTATGGGAAAATTGAGCTAAATGGAGGGCATCCCTGGCAGAAACTCTGTTAAAATGTGTAAAGGCTGTTACAAGGATGGAGATTCACTTTCAACAGGGTTGTGACTTTCAGCTGTGATCCCAGTAAAACTTCCTGAATACAAATGCACACTATGCTATTCATTTCTGAACAGATGGACTGTATTTACTAAATAGATGACTTCTTAAGACAATTTGTTGCAATCAGATTAATGGGGCTTAATACATCAAAACACCACATTCTTGTCATTGCCCTTCAGCTGCACAATTTCTTCATGTTGGTTTTTCTCATAAAGTTCCAGTAAATTTTACTTTTTTTGTCTTGTGTGTGACAAAATGTTCAAAGAATATAAAGGCATAGGACCTCACTGTTTTATCTGCACGCCAGCTCATACCTGTGGAATGTGAAGTAAATGGGATTATTCTTCCTCTCTGAGATTTATACCTTCTTTGCGACTTCTTTCATATTTTCACTTCTCCCCTCGGTATTCTGGGGTTGTATCAACCAAGACGTTTTTCTTAATCTTATCCTGGTTCAATGTCAGCTTCATTTCATTAATTCATCACTTTCACTTGAACTCTCACTTTTTGATGAGCAGGATTCCTGGATACTAACTAAAATAACTCCCCCCTCCCCAAAAAAACCACAAAAAAACGGAGATGGGATGAATTAATGTGACATGATTAAAAAATGAGGAGAAGCATGCAAGGACAAGAAACTCAAGCTGCTCATGCATTCTGTTTTGAAGTCTGAGCCCCCTAGACTAACAACTTCATTAATCTGGCTGTTGTTATTCTAAGTGTTTGTTTGGATTATACCATATGCTCTTGGACAAATTGATTATTTTAAAAGACAGGACAGTTGAGTCCTGACTGAGCTGTGGGAAAATGATTTATGTTTTCTGGAGTCGTCAGACCGAGTTCAGCACAATGCCACTGACATACAAATACAGCTTAAACCAACACTAAGGGTGTTAGTAGGTCATGGCAGACTGACCTGATCATAAAGTGGATTTTTTTATTGCATATACGTTCTGCTGCTTCCATAGGTCATGGGTTCCATCCATAATGGTTCAACATGCATTTTTTAATCGATGGGTGAAATGTCTTTGTACTGAATGATTCCAGGAAGTGTTCCCATGTTCGAAGAGCTTCTATTGTGACAGACTGTCGCCTGCTTTTAATGTATCTTTGCCTGAGAGTGCAAACATTCAGTTTGATTTTCAACTGTGTGATTTGTCCAGGAAGATTTCTCCAGATTACCTGAGCTTTTTGGATATTATGTACCAAAAACCATAAATCTTGGTAAAAGATTTATTTTATCAAATTCTTACACAATTTCCATTTGCCGGAACGATGTGCGTCTGTAAGGGGTTTTGCCCTTTAATGATGCAACATAATCTGTTTGTTTGTGTTTATTTGCAGTTCTCCTACCATTGTGTTGCCCTCATTCAACCTTTTGATGATGTATTAAAACCTCCAGTATTTTAAACCTCTGTGTATGCATTCAGATCATTTAACATCTTGTTTAAGAGCAGCAGTCTCAAAGTTGCCGTCGGTGCGATCACTGTTTTGAAATTCAAAACTTTTACCACATATTTACAAAGGATCATGTTAAAACTAGACTCCAGTGATAGAAGAGCTTGCTAAAGACACGAAAATCCTGATAGACGCTCTTGACAGCTATTCTTCCCACATACCACAGCGCTGCATCCTTTTTATTTCTGTGCCTCTGCTTCCTATCCTGTGTTCTTCCACCTCCAGAGAGGTTGTTTTCATGGAGATCTGAGTAATTAGATTGCTGTTTAATCCCTCTGCCTCTGTGAATACAACTGCTATATTTGATTCTGTGTCCAATCAAAGTTATTAACCATGTCGAGTGAGTGTCTTCAAGATGAACTGGGGTCAATGTAGCAAATTTCAAACAGCTCTGTGGGAAATTTCTGCCCTTTATCAAGCGGAAACCTTGCCAAGCGCTGACAAGGTTTTGTCAAAAAATGAGCCTCGTTATGTGCAGAGTTTTCTGTTTTTCATCTCTCCTTCCAAAAGATGTAGCTTTTCGATTGATTGGTGCAGTTTTCGAAGACAATGTGGATTTCTCAGATTTGCAGGTTTTTCTTGCATGTGACATTTTCTCTGAAATCTTTATATCACATAGAGGCAATAAGGGTTGCGTTTTATGACCGATGCATAATATTTATTGGATCTTGATCAAAATAAAAACACTTTTTACAGTTTGTATTTGAAAATTTAAAGTCTTTATAAATATGTGACCCAGTAAAATCACACATTTCTTTGGATCAAATAATGTTTCAGCCAATATGAGCTTTTTGCAACTGTAGGATTTTTCAGCATTTAGAAGTAGAAGTTTAGCCAGAGGCATATCAGTTGCTGATTAAAGAAATAATTGCGATTGAACATGGCTATTGAATAGGTAAGTTCATTTTTAACGTATTCACTCTGTAACCTTTTAACTTAATCATGTCCCTTTAATTAGTGCCCCATCTGCGTAATTCTTGTCAAATGCCATCATTCATCTAGACTCGGCTCATCTCGCTGACACCAAGCTGCCATTAGGGCGCCTTTCTAATGCCGTCGTCCCCGCGGTGGTTTGGGGAAGCTGCAGAGATTGTGAAAGCACTTCAAGATAATGTGGAATTCCTCCGACTCAAACATCAGAAAACACACAGCATCTCGACTGAAGTTTAGCCAGAGGCATATCGGTTATGGAGAGAGTTTGAGATAAAATATGTTTTAAATGGTTCTTCACTCAGACTGCATGGAGCAGCAGTGACCATTAACTTAAAGTTTTGATAGCTTCTTACCCTCCTTGCTTAAAGATCTCCTTTTTTGTCTCCCATTTTTACCTCACGTTTTTATTTTGACCGCTTACCACTGGCACATATTCTTCACACCTTATGTTAAAATTTCAGACATTAAAGTCTGACATGAGTCAGACACTTGGACTCTCACAGTGGTGTTTTGTGTTCATTGAATGTCTGTCAAATATCTTTTTGTTAGATATTTCAAAACTAGATATGCTTTTTTGTAAAGGTTTAATAAATTGCAGCAGTAGTTGTAAAATCTGTTGCTACTATAAAATTGGGTTTAAATATTATTTGAAAAGAAAGTATGAATACTTATTTTCAGATTGAAAACTTCTGTAGGATCTCATGCTAGCTAATTTATGTGGTTTGTTGCAAAATCAGCGGTCTCCATGTGTATTTCATAGAGAATAACATTGATATTTAAAAGTCAAAAACTAAACTCACTCCATTTAGCCTTCCTGTTGTCAGTTGAAAAATTTGCTCTCTCATGTAATTGAAAATTACATTGGATAGCTTCAAACATATCCATGCATCCCCCAGTCATATTGTAATCCCCTCACTGATGCTATAAATGGCATTTTTCCCACATTAGCAGCTTCCACACTGAAGAGTGGTAGTGTAAGTGTTTATGTAGGCTGAATTCGCTGTTCACAAAAATGTAAGATTCCAACCAGTCGGTCACCACTCAAGTCCAATCCAGCTAAATTTAATAATTATTGATTTCCTTATGTGCGTATGTAACTAGAAATGGAAAAAAACTGCCCTGGAAATCATTCGATCAAATGTCAAGAGTCAGTTCTCTATTTTGAATTTTTAAGGGAAATAATTGTAAGCTGCTTGTCCACCAGAAATAATAATTTTGCTCTGATGCTGTGAAAAAGCAAACTATTTTAGACTGATTGAAGAGCCGACACTAGAACTAAAACCACTCTTGTGATAAAACAAGTACAACAACGAGACGTTACTTTTATTCTTGATTAACTAATGGCTTTGCACTTGTGTCTTCACAGCTTATAAAATTAGCTTACTGGAGGCTGAGTGTAGCTTTTGAGTCGGCATGGCAACTGGACCCACCAATGAAATTTTATGATGTTTGACATTAATTAATTTAACCTTTCACGGCCCCATGCTCACTCAATTTTCTTGCATGTGACCTCTCTGTATTTCAGCCGCGCACACTTTTGTCCTGCTAACTGCACACCTGCTTGGCACCAGTCGGTGAACAAAATGGCCTGAGGGGATAATTGGACAGTTGGCTAAAGATGTATAGGTTTTGAGAGAGATGGTGCTGTGTAAACGTCCCGTGCCCACTCAGCGCTAATGAGCAGCATTTCACATTGGCCTGGCCTCCATTGCTGCTCCCCCTCTGCTCGTCCTGACCCTGTTTTACTCCTCCGCTCTCTCTCAAGGAGAGAAAGGACAGGTTACATGTGGATCTTTTTGTCTTTGAAGATGAACGACCACTCACCTGTAAATAATGCATGCGCTGTTCCGGCATGTGTCACAGTTGGCCGTGTCCTGTCCGGTTCGATAGGAGAGTCTGGGGGGAGGGAGATGAGAGTCGTGAATGAGTAATTACAGGACTTGTTAAGCTGCCGCCTCACACCTTTCCTTTCTCATCTTATTTGTCATCTTTCGTTAGGGAGCCTGGGGTAAATGAGGGTGACGAGGAGTTTCGTTGCCCTCCTCAGTGGCCTCTGCCCGGTAGAAAGTGCACATCGTCATCCATTAGCTGTGGGTCATTGCATGGAGGCTGATCAGGTCAAATGGCAACTAAGGCAAGGTTGATATTTGCATCTAAAGTTTTAAGTTTTAAGCAAGGACTTAAAGTTTGTAACACTGCAAACGTAGCACATTACTTTTGACATAAAACAGAAAGAAAAAAAATGGCTTTCGATAGGTAATACAGCGTTTTAAATTTTAGCAATCTGAAATTATTAGTTTTCTCTTATGTGCAGCTCATTTTCTTTTCCTGCTTCCCTCTATTGTTGACCTTTTTATGTTTTCGTCGCTGAATAATCTTCCCATTGATTATTCTATTTGGTGCAGAGCAATGTCTTAAAGGAGCTGAATGAGTTATTACTTGTAAATTCAGAATCATTTAGGTCCTCTAAGTAAAAAAAGACATATAGTTTTGGACTTCTTGCCTGTCTGTTTGCCTGTCTTGGTTTCATTGTAATGTATAAATCATTAATGGGACATAAAGCATTGATCTTTACTGTGCACATGTATTGTTTGGATAGAAAATACAAAAGCATGATGACATGTTGAATATCATTCAAAATGCATTTCATCCCTTCAGGTAAAAAAGCTGAAGGACCCCTGCATGTTTGTGGTTCTTTTTTGCAGATGATGGTCACTGCTAGCCAAAAAGTTAATGTTGCCTCATTCCTTGTTGTATAGACATAATTTGTTAGACAGACATGAACTATGAAAACGTTCCTTTACATATTTTAGGTTTTTGAGTTGTTTGTGTGTGTTTACGTTAGTCTTGGCATTTTTTCCCCTCAGCACAGGCAACAAAAGTTGTTGAAGACCAAGGTATTGGCTCAACCCAATTATTCTTGAATGCTGGATAATACCTCTGAATATGATTCTTAGTGTATTTAATGTATTATAGGCAACAACTAACAAAAATTACATTCCAAGCCATCCTTTCCATTATGTCCAAATTGATATCACAATGATGATGTATTGTCCAGCACTTATGTAAGACTCCATGCTTTGTTATAAACTCTATATTCTTCATCAGTCTCTCCTTCAAGCATGAATCATCAGAGACGCACACAGTCTGTACTAATGTTGCTATACTACCAAAGAAATGACAGCTTGCGATTTCACAATAGCCGTCAAAATAAATGTCGGATTTCTTTCTTTCTTTTTTATTTTTTTTTGTTCCCTTACAATTGAAGGGTTTATTGCAATATAGAAATCACAAAAACCCAGAGTCAGTCAGGCTGCTGCTGACAATATTTGTTGGATAACATTACTAATGCAGCTAACTAAACAGGGAAAACAACAACAGCTTGCCTTTAAAAGGAAGATTGTTGAGAGTTTGTCTAGACTTGAAGGAATATCCACGCAGCCGAAGCTTATAATTTATATTTAGTTTATTCTACTCAGGCCAGCATGTTGGAGCTCGTCTCTGTTGCCATGTGATGACAAATGAAGACGTGCAAATAAACGGAGTTCGTTTGTTTAGATGAATTTAAACATTTATTGTTGAAAGTCGTGGCATCAAACAGAAGCTGCGGTAAATGCTGCCACGTTATTCCCTTCAGAGAAGATATTTCGGATTCCCTAATAAATGTTGTCTCTCATCTCTGTAGCACGGCAGAGACAGCACTCAGCTCCGTCAACACTGCACTTGTCACGCTGCCCATCGGTTGCAGCACCTATAAAAATTAAGCTCCTATCGTAAATTCCTCCTTTTTATCTACTGCACTGCCTCTTGTTCAGACAGGGGAGAGAGACGCTGACAGCAATATCGCAAGAGATTCAGGTAATTGCAAACAGAACATTTCCACCGGGGATTATTTGTGTATAAAATGTAATTAATTGGCTTTCCAAGTTTAGATTTTAGAGCACCGTGAAAGGTCGTAAACTTCCCAGTCGGTGAGCCAATCAATAAGCATGCCGCCGTCTGCACGCCCAACTGGATTGAATCATCTGAACAGCTTCACTGTATTCTCTCAGACCTTCTCGGTGTCTTCCTACTCTTTGCTCTTGGCCAGCTGATAAGAGGAAATAAGAGACCAGGGCTCATTTTGGCAGGCATCCCCTGGGAAGAGTGAAGCCAAAAGTGCCATTAAATGTATTTTTATACACCCTCCACCCTTGGTTGTGACCAGGAGAGCTTTCGCAAAGGTCACTGTGTGGGTGGCTGTCCAGCAGTGAGAAAACAAGCACACATACAGAGTGCTAATAGACAGGTTAGCAACAAGTCCCTGAGAAAGTAATTAATTGGCTCTAGTCTGCCAACACTCTTATAACACAGCAATGTGCCCTAGCTGTGCAGTATGGATCCAACATATTTATATTAGAGCGCTTTACAACCATAATGCTGCTTGGTGTTTTCATATGTAGGGATAAAGCATTTAGTCAGCTACTATATCTTTGGATTGGTTCTGAACAATCATCAGTAGGGAAAATAAAAACATATTTTCCTCCCTCCCCCTTTTCACAATAAAAGTAAAATAAGAAACACAATCGTTGGTCTGTAAATTAGCCAACGTTATATACCTGGATGTAATTTTGTAGTTTATTGAAATCACGTTTGAGACATATACTTTGAAGATATAAACTTGTAGTTTCTTCATTTTCTTTTGAAATCAAAACTACTCCTGCCCAGGAACCAAATTTTTCCTCAATGCTTGCTATCGTGGGGAAAAGAAAGATGAATGAAAACCAATGAGTCAGACCTTAAAACTGTAGTAAAGATTAAAATGTAGGTAATATAATCCTTTTAAGGGGATTCATTTTTAAATTCATAAAGTGTACTCCATAAAATATATCTCACCCCCCCAAACAAGCGACTATATATATATATATATATATATATATATATATATATATATATATATATATATATAAATTAGATAAATTTAAGATCAAAAACACTTTTTCTTCAGTCGCACATCATCCAAAACCAGAGGGAGCAATTCTCCAAAAAAGAAGTGCCTCAACCAAAATGTTTTGAACAAAAGTCAGCAAAAAGTACAGAGCTAGTCCAACACACTGCTACCGTGAGGGTGACCATTCTAGAAAGTTATTGAAACTAAGTCTGAGGAAACTTGGAAGAAGTCCTGTTTTGGTTCTCCACACTAGTTACACTCACCCAAAAAGAGGCATGCTGACATACCTCAAAATATTTGAAACATGGAATAGCTCAGAACTCTATCCTAAAAAAAAACAACCTAAAAATTCAACTTATTTGTGAGACAGAGCTTCCTTTTGTTTCATTCTTATTTTTTAAAAATACATATTTTTCACTTGGGGCCTTTTCCCTGAAGTCATATACATTAGTAAGAGCGGAGAACTTTGAACTTTGTAGTTTTACTCAAGGTGGCAGGAACAACAACAGGTTTCTTTCTGTCCAGGCTACACCATGCTGTACAAGGACTCAAGTGCAGAACTCCTAGGTCTACATTGATCTCTCCCACTCATATTTCTAGAATACCACACAGGAAAAACATTGTGTCCAGAATATGTTCCAACAACAAGCTGCAAGAACTCCTATATCAGAATGATGTCATGCACCTCTGGGAGACGGAACAAATTTCTGTGTTGTCGTTGAGCGTATATTGAGCTAGGTTGGGGGTGGGGGGAGATCACATTCATTCATTAGATCCATACAGTAATGAGCCTCTAATACATATAAACGTTTAAGTTATTGTTATCTTAGCTTAATATTGCAGTTATTTCACAAACGCCAGGTATCAAGAGCTGAATTTAGTCAAGGACTCAATATACAGATCATTTAAAAATGCCTCTGAGCCGACATGTTGTATTAGATCAAATCATCTGAGTTAGGAAGCTGTTTAATAGACATAACTGCACCCATTCACCTTGAGCATATGGGCGGCTTGTATTAGATACAATAATAGGTAAAATAGGAAAATGAAGGATGGAGCAATGCTAATAGTGCAGATCTTTATTTCTTCACGACCCACCTAATCTCCACATTATAATAATGGAAATATGCACAAGAAGAAAACTGTTCCTGCACAAGAAGAAAACTGTTCCTGCATAGGTGGAAATGGGTTATTTTGGCCCTGAATGGATTACAAGGCGGATTACGCTGCTCACTGACTCCAACAGAAGACAGGTTTTAGTGATTAATCATCAGAAACATGTTTTTTTTCTGCCTTCCTCTGAACATATGGTGTTAATAAACAGCAGCGACAAATTTAAGTTAATAAAACCTTCTCTTCCCCACCTGTCACTAGAGGCATATCTGATAAGGCAGATGTGCCGTGCAACACTGAAGATGGATTGCTGTTCTGCACCTACTGTCTGTTTACTTTTTACTCATAGCACTTTTTTATGAGTTGGGTGATAAGAGGATTAGAGTTACCTTATGTGAGATTGGAGGAGGATAATTGACTTTTTAAGATGGTGTCAATTCCCATCATTGCCTCCCTCACGCCATGTCTTATAATTTAACCCTTATCTCATCAGTCATGTTCTGACTAAAACCAGTCATCAGACCCTTAGAGACATTTCTGAGTTATGAGAAATAGAAATGTGTCATGTTTTTGGCATATTTTCCTCCAAACTTTGACCCAGTGCTGTTGAAAGCAGATAAGAATCTGAGAATCTGAGCTGCTGCATTTGGCTCAACAAATCGTCCTTTTTGTTTGCCGGGTCACTTTGGACGGACTGTCTATTTCGGCAGACCCGATGCTATCTGCTGCCCTTCTGTATAAACTCCACATCCATTGGACAGTAATGGCTTTTTCACAGTCTGGACCTTTCGCTGAGTACTTGCACTTTCTAGATAAACATTTGAGAGTGAGGGATAAAGTTGGACCTAATTTGCTGCCAAGTGGGGTGTTATTCCAAAGAAATGGAACAAAAGAAAAGTGATGTTTCCAATTAATGTGCATTTTTTCCTCCTTCTAAACCTGAACGTTAGCATTCTTACTTATTCCAAAAGGAAATGTGTGACCATACATCACATAAATACCGAGCACTAAAAGGGTGAAGTATCCTAAACACACCATCCCCACTGTTACATTTGGTGGCGGTAGCTTCATGCGTCATCAGCCTGTAAGCGGTTTAGGCCAGAGAAACAATGGATTGAATTAGATCAAAAGTGAATTAGACCCACTTAAAGTCCAGACCTAAATGTTATTGAAAACCTGTAACAAGGTATGACAGTTGCTGAACTCTGGCACTATTTGTCTAGTCTGACCGAGCTTGAAGATTTGTACAAGAAGATTATAGAGAAATTTCAGTCTAGACATTTTTGATGTTTGTTTATATATAACATCCCAATAAACAAATGTATTGCTTTGAGATGAATGGGCATTGAATTCAATTAAAATGCGTTGAGGATTATGGTTTTAACATAACGTATAATATTTTTCGAAGCATCTGTAAGTATTCTCAGCAGCAGCTGCGGGATATCTGGAGGGAAATTATCATTGAAAATGTCATTATGTCTGTAAAAGTTGAAAAAAAATGTTGCATTGTGGTTTAGTAGCAGCTCCAATGAGCAAAAATAGGATTAGCTGTGATCACAAATGCTGACGTTACCCTCTGACCTCCAGCCCTTTAACACAGTTCCCATTGAACAATTAATTACACTGGGTTTAGCTCATGTTTTCTTAGGTTTGAAGCACAAACTGGTTTTCATACATGCCTGTTATTTCTGATAAAGCAAGTAGTTTTGTTTCAGTTTATTTAGTTGCTAAAGTTGTATTCTTTCCAGAATAACTTAAGTCACGGCTGGCTGCAGACTCCTTTTCAGAGCTATGTTAATGTCCGGGCTTCATGTTATTTGTATAAAAATGGCTTTTACTGAGCTCTATGCAATTCTCTTTATGAATTTAAATTTATAAAAAGCTGAAATCATTCTGTAACATAGCAGAAAACAAATTGGTGTTTGAATTTCTGGTATTAAGATGCAAGTGAGGTCGCCTACCCTTCTCTGTGGGCCTCTCCCTTTTCCAGTTCCTGGATGACGCCCAGCAGGACTTTGATGGTCTCCTGACTGGAACTGATGAGGTTTTCCATGGCTTGAAGCTGTGCTTTCACATCCCCGTCCTGGTTTACAGGCACTATTTGCTTGCAGGCTTCTTGTGTTTGGTCGGAGGGAGCCCCATCAGCCTGACCGCCCATGCAGCCCGACGGAGGCTCATCCATGTCCCGCATAGGCCGGGCTGAAAGCTGCCCTGTACTGCACTGCGCCTGCGTTGTACAGCCCCTGCTGGCTCGCGGTAGAGTCTCGCTAGACAGTCCGTTCAGCTGCAGGCCTTTCTTCCTCTTGCTCTGCACAGACGGACTGTCCAGGCACTCCACCTGTGTGAGAGAGTTCCAGGCGATGGGGCCCGTAACCTTGGAGGTTCTGTCCGGGAGAGTTCGGGACGAGCCTTCCTCCAAATTGAGCAGCTGCCTCTTGGCCAGGCGGTCTACGTCGGACTCCCTGTGTTGTAATCCAGTTCCGGCTTTGGACGGGACGCTGCAAAGCTGGTACTCTCCTTGTGTTCCAGCTCCGCTTCCTCTCGGCGTACCCGCAAGGCAGTCTGTGTCTGCAGTGCAACTGAGCAGCAGAGCGTCAGAGCACAGGCCATCAGGTGCACTGTGCTGCTCCACTGTGGCAATGCACTCATTAGTATGGAGCAGAGCCCTGGTCCTCAGGACTCCTCTCCCACTGCTCGCTCCCTCCTCCTCCTCGTCTAAACCCTGCTCAGCCGCTTTGGATTGCTTCGCCTCCATGACAAAGCCGTTATTGTGACCTTTATACGTTTCCACTGCTGCCACGTGTTTAAATGTGTGGCCTTTTTTGCGCTCAAAGGGAAAGGTCTGGTAACGTTTCTTTAGGTCCGGGGACGTCTGGACGCCCGTGCTCCTGGTGACGTTTGGGATGGACCTGCGGGCGGGGACGGTCATGTACTTGCGGTACGCCACTTTGTACGACATTGGCTTGCCGCCTTTCCCCGCCGCCTGTAGCTCCGCCTCCCTTTGCTCGTTCTGTGCCTCGCAGATGTCCTTGAAGCGCACTTGCAGGGCTTTGTTTCTCTTCCTCACCTGTCGACTGGCTTCCAGGGAATACTCCAGTGCCAGGGAAGTGGAGGGCAAAGGCGGTGCCTCTGAGTCGGACTCTGAGTTGGTGAGCATGCATTTGCTACCCTCCTTGCTCACCATGTTTCCTAAGAGACATGAAGAGAGATGCTTTGAAAAAAGAAATAAATACATAAAAATATGTCAAGAATGGTAGAGACAAACAACTTTTCCTGAGTAAAACATATAACAAATAAACACAAACATGCAGGGTTCTGCAGTTGTTTATGCATTATGATTCTAGGGGTTTTTCCAGATCTATAGTCAGGCTAGAGAAACGTTTTTCAGAATTGAGTGTCCTTTTGTTTTTCACCATTTTTAGTCTTTTTATGCTAAAACTTTGCAGGTTTATGATGCCAGCATGACTAAGTGTATTGCATATGCATATATCCAGAATGGACTTGATCTCTATAAAACTAGCAGCTCTGTTTTATCTTCATTTACCGTTTTTTTTTTATTGTTGGTAATTAAATAAATGTATTACCTGTTGTCTTTGTCTCTGTCCACCACTAAGTTCATTAGTGATATTTGCTAGTTTGCTTTTTTCAGTAAAAAGCAAACTAGTTATTTTAATACACTTTAAATAAACCACATACACACTATAGTGAGACCACTGCATGCCCATACCCTTTTAAAAACAGAATGCAAAATCAGGTTTTAAAACATGTTTGTGCCCTCTAGATGAAGGCACTTAACTCCCATCCCATTCCCAGAGGTGGTGTAGTTACGATAAGTGTGCTGCTGTCATAATGTAGTCTATGCTGCCCTGCTAGTAGGCGGTCACAGTAAATATACACATCCCAGAATGTTCTGCATCTGTATGTCATTTAGGACCCATGATCTCCACCCTCTGTTGAGATTTAGTAGCACATCGGGCCCCACCCTCCCAAAAATGGCAAAAAGGAAAGATGGAAAACTTGGTTTGGTTTTGAAGCAGATTGCGAAAGAAAATATGATGCAAGATTAGCAGAAACTGAAATTGAACAGCGCTACAGCTAAATGCACTTTTTATTTTGTTAGTAGTGATATTTTAGTAGCTTAAAAATGTTTTTGTCCACCATTGAATGGAGTGTCTTTCTTGGCATGTTGCTTGAAACTGTACTATTGTTACAACTTGCTTTATACTTGCACAACTGCTGAAAAAATCTGAATGTGTGTTAATCTTTTATCTCTGCACTATCATGATGACAATGTAGTAATTTGCAGACCTGTTGCTTGCCCTGGTGAAAATCTTATCACCTAGCTCTGTGAAATGTTTAAAGTGGGTAAAACAGCCAGGTCATCCGTCATATTTTCTCAGTTAATTCTTTGACATCAATATTTGACCACTTGGTGGCTCTCACAAACAGTGCATAGAGCATTAACATTCAGCCCAAGATTGTTGGACTTTTATTAAGAAGTTTATTAAATTAAGAAACCTATCATCAAACAACTTAACCTGACAGTGAATTTTATGCACTTCACCCAAGGTACTATGCATATTATACAAAAGAGGGATGCATCATCATGTTTTGCAAAGTCTGTGTAATTTCTCTACGTTTAGACCCCCACAAGATTCTCTTGACATCCACCAAAATATTTTGCAAGACAGAAACTCTGACTCCCACTAAATATTTTTTATAGATGTTACATAATGAATCTGTTGCTGATCTAACAATGTTTGAGGTTTCCCTGCTGAATTTCTTCAGTAGTGTCCAAAATAGTACTTTTTTAACACCTGGTGATAAACAAAATGAAATACCGTTTAACAGATACAAAAACGACTTGTTTCTTAATCTACTTTCTCATTTAAGAGATATAAAAACAATGTCAGCTTTTGGTATAACAGAAGCACAAGGAAAAGCTATCAGAGATGATGAATTATTATACCACTGGTATGGTGCTGGCATTGACTCTGCAGCATGTTTTTGAGGCTCTGACAAAAAAAAAAATAGAATTCTATCTCTGCCTGCTGATTTACAAAAAGCAAACACGCCACATGCTTATAGATGTCGAAAAAGATAGAATAATTATACTTCATGATGACCACTCTCTGACAATGATAAATGATGTTCAGTTTAAACCGTGTCAACTTTTTTCTCACTTGTTCTCTAATAACACTCTTTGTTTCCCTTGTCTTCAATTGTGACATTTTTAGCTCCTTTAGAGAAGAGAGACTCAGCTGTATTTGTCATTTATCTGCCGTAATATTTTTGCCTGCAAAAACATTGCTAAATACAGAAACTTTATATTTTGGCAAAAATAATTCTTTCTTTTCTCCTCTAAGGCATCTCTTTCGCTTTCATTTTCCTGAGCTGTATACATGTGGGTAACGCCCGACTTTCAGGGAGCTGTCGCCGGGTGATGTCATCCGCAGCACGTCCCGCCTCCACAAAATATTGACGGCCCTCGTTTGTGGAGCCAGTTGGCCAGTAGTGTCACCGGGAAGCGAGAGCATAACACAAAGCACCTTTTATACAAGCTGGAGATGGCAGCTTTCTGCTGTGGAAGCAGATGTTTGTTTGATTCTCGACAGGCAGATGATTACTGAAATGACCACGGCGTCCTGTGAGGAAGCAGTTTTCAGGATGTCTGCAGGATGCTGCAAAGCACCAAACAAATTACAGATAATCTGCTGTGAAACGATACTGTTCTCACTCTATTAAGATTGCAAATGCGAGACCTACTCGGAGAAAAATACTTATCTTCACACACAGGTGTTTGTATTGAAATGAAACTTGTATTGATTAATTACTCAGTGATGTATTTCTCTCAATTCTGGGGGGAAAACTGAAACTTATGTTCATATACTGCACACTATATGCACTCTGTACTTGGATGGGCTTCCTTTTTTGATGAATTACTGCGTCAATGCGACATGGCATGGAGGTCATCTGCTGAGGTTTTAAAGGTATCCCAGGTTGCTTTAATAGCAGCCTACAGTTTTCCTGCATTGTTAGCCATGGCGCCTTTCATCCTCGTCTTTATAATAGTCGATAAATTCTAATGGGGTTTAAGTCAGGGCACTTAGCTGGTCAGCCGAGCACAGGGAGACCACGCTCAATAAACCAGGTGTTGGTACATTTGGCAGTGTGGGATAGGTGCCAGTTCCTGCTGGAAACTGAAATCAACATCTCCATAAAGTCTGTCAGCAGGGGAAAGCATGACACGCTCTCTTTTCTGGTAGATTTTCTACATTGACTTTGGTCTTGATGACATAAAATGGACAAACACCAGCAAATTACATGGCTGTCCAAACAATCTCTAAAACGTCATACTGGATGTCAGTTATCTTGGATTCTGTGTCTCTCCACTCTTTGTTCAGACTCTCTGATCTTAAATTTCATGTAAAGCCTCATTTGAAGAGGACTTTGGACCACTGAGTTAGTTCACTTTATTTATGTTACACCAATACACAACATGTCATCTTCAAAAAAGTCATTTTAATTCAATCATACATACAGCTCAACATCTGTATGAAAATATTGCTACCAGAATGTAAAGTAGGAGAATTCAGGCTGGGTGTCTCCACGATGGCCATTCCTTTTCCAATTATTACCCTTGCTGTCCAGCATTCAAAGCCTTTCTTTTGAACAAAGTCCTTTTCCTTGTTCTTTTGTCTATTTGAACATGTCAGCGTTGTCTTTTGCCTCCTTAGCTCAGGTAATATCCTTCTAGAGGTGTCACTGTTTCACGAGTGCCTTAACTCATAAAATGTGGCAGCTGTGGCTCATATCCTGGATATGCGTAGTGGCTCTTAGATCTCTGACTAAAACCCCAGTTCGTATTTTGTAAATGTTTTTTAAAAGTTCTTCTTGCAGTTATTCATATTGCTTGTGTTATTTCTACCACCGTTTTTTTCTTTCACTAAATTTTCCAGTAGTTTGCTTGGACATACCAAACTTCCTAAAGGATGACACCCTAACCCTGACCTCGGTGGCCTGTGGACTATCTGTGATTATCTGCTGGATGACTATGAGGCTAACTGTCTTTCCTATGATTCTGTAGGTCGTGGCATTAAGAAATGCTTTTTATTAATCTTGTAAAATACTTAGGGATTTTATATTTTACTCAACGACTAACCTACATATTTTTTGCTTTTTCGGCTGAATGGCTGAAATAAATAACATTTTTGATATTCGGCAATAAGTCGTTCCAGTGTTTTGTATATTACTTTCCATACCAAGCAGTTTGTTTTGAAAGGATGCAATAAAAAAATCAAGGTTAGGGGATTATATTTGTTTTGTGTTTTTTTTTTTTTTTTTTTTTTTTTTTCTCTGAGAACTTGTGTTATGTTGAGAAAGAATTATTATCAAGTGGTCCATTGTAAAGTATGAATAAAATTACTGAATGACTCCTGACCTCTTTGCCATTAGGTTGATTGAGCTGAGAAAGTAGAGAGTCACCAGAATGTAAAGTAGGAGAATTCAAGCTGGATGTCTCAAACCCATTCATTTTCCAATTATTACCCTGACTGTCCGGCATACAAAGCTTTTCTTTTGAAGAAAAGCAGATCTTTCTGTGTTCTTCTGTCTCTTTGAATATGTCGGCGCTATATCTGTTCATCTGCAAGACTGTGAGCTCTCCTGATCTCTCGCTGCCAGTGTCCTCTGCATGTTTGTACAGATGGTGACATTTTCAATGGGAGATAAATGCATCTGACATGCTCTCTCTGAATGCACTCTCCGAAGAATTCTGCCTTGTGAAATGAAACCCTGCATTTATTTAACATTAGAGGTCCTTCTGAATTTTAATTATTTCAAATGTGGCAGATTGTAGATTTAACTTTTCAAAACAAACATAGCAGATTTTTTTTTCAAGCATAACAGTGCATATGCAGTTGGATGTCGTATCATTTTTGCACTAGAGCATAATCCTTTCTGACACATCGGCACCATAGGCTAAATGAAGTGTTCCGGGCTCCACATATCTGATTTATTACCCATTGGGATCAGACCCCGGACGACCGCTGCAGCGAGCGCTCGTTTCTCACCTCTGGCTGGAACATCACCCCATGGCCTCTTCCATAAACAACACAATTCAGCATGTAAGCTCTCAGACAGCTGACTGGTTTTTTTTTGTTGTTGTTTTTTTTTAATGCACGTCTGCTCCTTTTTACATCTAAGGGCACGTTTGTCAAGTGGACTGACCCACTATTTTCTAGCCAGACCTCGCAAAAACAGATCTCGTCGAGTCACATGCATATGGCTAAACACATCAACATGCTCACATCTGACCTTGTTCTAGAGGCACAGCTCTCTTCCCTGTCAGTCAGGCACTAGGGGCAACTGTTTGGGCATTTCCTGGGAGATTATTGCATTTGTGCTTAAGTTAAATCTTTGGAGTACTGCAAATTCAATCTAGGTCATTATTTCTAATATATATATATATATCAGTGACGTGCGGTCAGGGGAGGCAGGTGAGGCAGAGCCTCACCTGTCATCATGGAAAAATAATATA
>CAEGAF010003113.1:0-15899 GCA_903067075.1 Micropoecilia bifurca
ATATCTTCTATATGGATGTCTGGATGTTGGAAGAACATGGGCTATATTAAGGTTAAGGAAGCGCTAACAATGTAACATCCTACTTAAAACTGAAATAGCTATTCACTTTAGCTGTTACATCAAAAAGCTAGACTTTATAACCATTTTCTAATTCTACTGTTTCTTGTTTTGGACCTAACTTTTCTTTGTGTGTTAGCAGACATTTGAAGATACCAAAGAAAATTCTAGTTTTTCTTGTACCACACATATATTGCTGTTTAAGGCTAGTAATTTTTAGCAGTGTTTTAATTGTGATGATCACTAGCCTAAGTTGTTGATGAGAGTTTAAAATGCAAGCCCTAAATTAAGTTGCCTTTGCTTATATTGCTAATATTTGTAAAATTGTGTTGTGCAGCCACTGCCGTTTCACCCAAGTAGAGTGTGTGACTTTGCAACTGCTTCTAATATAAAATTGTATTGAAATGTTACTGTAGGAAATCAACACAATGCTGTTATCACTCTTCATAAATCGACTAATGCATTTCCATCTGGACACAAATCTCTGTGTGTTAGCTAAAGACGTATGTGGTCATATTCAATTGATTAGAGTAGCATTCAAAGTCCATTTATTCCAGTTACTCAATTCACTAAGTCAAATCAATTTAATGGATTAATTACACACAAACTGTTATTTTTAAGCATTTGTTTATGTTCCATTTTGTTTTATGTTACTTATAATTTTCCACGTATAACTGATGAAAACCCAACATTAGAATATTACATAAGACCGATTGAAAACATTTTAAACCAAAAATGTGTGCCTAATAAATAGTATTATTAAGATGTAGAGTTAGCTATTTGGAGTAACTTAACCTGACAAATAAGCCTCAATTGATTACTTATTCTAATTTACTAAATATGACCGAATGCCTGAAAAGTTGATCTGAGTCATATATAAGCTTTTTAGTAACAAGAAGTGGTTGTTACTTCTTTTTGGGTGTGTTTCACTGAAAACACTTAGAACCCTGTATATAAATTGGTTATTTGCCTTAGCAGTGTGCAGAAAAGTGCTCTAGCTCTGGTGGGAGACTTACTGGAACCAAGTGGCTGTGCCATTTTACTGATCAGTGCAAGCTGAGTTATTTACCAAGATGGAAAGGACTTCAGAGGACAAAGTCTGTCCCCCACTTAGTCTGTTTCCATTGACATGAACGAATAAGTAAAGTTTCTCTTAATCAAAACCATTTCAAAGCAAAGGTCAAGAACAGAATGTTTTTAATTGGAGTCGACGTTCTTTGTGGGGTTTTTAATTTTTTAATTTTCAGTTAAGGTCCTCTCAGAAGGTTTCAGCTTGTTTTTTTTAAGGATATTTTTAGATAACACTTAATTGTATTGTCCTGTCAAAGGGAGGTAAAGATAATACTTTGGCTTACCGCCAAACGAGCTAAATATTGGGAGCAAATATAAACATTCTGGACTTTTTGTTAAATCTGTGAAATTAAAGAAACAACAATTGTAAAAGTGAAAAAATATTCAGTTTTTTTGCAAAACAGATTTTTTGTTTTGGCTCCAAAGCAGACCACATTTAGGTCTACAACCACACCCTGGTTCAGTCCATTTGACCTAAAACAACCGAAATTAGATGTAATTATTACTGTTTCCCGAAAATGTTTGAGTCCAACTTCACAGCAGGTAGGAACAAACAAGAGGCTCAAGACAAGAGCAATTCAGCTTTTTTGTTTTCCTCTCCACTGGATTCCAAACAAGAGCCTACAGATTCCTTACGGTCCTCCCTCATGTTTGTAATTAAATCCTGCAGCTGTTTTAGTCACTTTTAATTAGGAGCCCCTCCCCATCAAAACACAGTTTATCTGAGGACTGTACCACTGCAGGAACCTTAGTGATTGCTGAAGGTTTCATCTCCCTGCTAGTCAGAGCCTAAAGCCGGGAGTTCCCATCTAACCTCTTCACTTTCTTCGAAGCGCAGTGTACCTTTCTCTGATTCGTCTGCAATGCAGTTAACGCTTAATGGTGAGCTTTCTTTTCTCTGTAAGAACCAGCTCAATAAACAGATCCGACTGATGTAAACATGCAAAGAGTTTGCAGATTGTTTTTTTCAACAGATGCTGTTTCTCGTTAGAGAATCAAAAAGTTTTCTCTTCTTTTTCCATAGATGTAGAACTTTAAAAGCTACACATTGCAGCAGTGTGTTGTGTTTGCATCCATTTTTGGATGGGTATGTTTTTGTAGTTTATCAAAATATATTATCTAAAAACAATTGAAAATGACAAGTTAAATGTCTCAAAAGTAACATTTTGACAACAATTACTTCACTGATGGAGCAATTTTGTTAAAGGTCATTTGCCTTCTGATTTAATGTTGGTGAAGGAACAAATTTCTCCAGACATTTCAATCTGATCTCTTTGAGCAAGACTCTTTTAGTTAATTTATTAGTTAAGTTTACCTGTAACAAAGAGGGAAAGGGCGTAAGAGTCAGAAGCGATGGAAAGGCAGATTAATTGAATGACATGCAATGCCATTTTTCACACTAAGTATCTTTGTATTCTTGGTTTGCTGGGTAACTTTAGGTTTTGACATTAAAGTGCTTCATCACACTTTAAGTTCAGTCTCTCTATTCTCTTTATTCATGGATATATTTTGAAGTTAGATGTTGTTTATTTATTGGTCTAAACAATACGGTTGAATTCTGTTGAATGTGCTGGACAGACAGAGTAAACGTGGTTTTAAGTGCTTTTCAAAGTTGTAAGTTTAAGTCACAAAAATGGCTCATTTAATCCAAAATGGACATCTTGCTATTTAGTCTACCCACAGAAGATTAAACTAACCAATGGCGCTGCAGTCTGGGTGGCACTGCGGCGGCTGTTTGAATGACAGGCATTTTTACAATTTCCAATGTCCATCTCAGATTTATGAACTTTGGGATAATTTGCAGCTGACACATTCAAAAACATGACACAGTGGTCCTTTATCTTGTCTCTATTTAACTATTTTTTTTATTTTAATTATAGAGTGATTCTGTTCAACCAAAGTTTAGCTCAAATTGTCTTGGTGTTTCCTGTTCCATAAAAGAACTCAGCATTTTGTAATCTTCTTGTTTTAATGTACATTTTTTTTTATTTTTCTTTAATTCTTATTCTGGTTGAGATCTGGAATTCTCATTATGTCCCGGGTTAAAATCATGAAGTGTGTAACGGGAGATGAAAGGATGCACAGCTGGAAGCTATTGCTTTTCTAGGCTCACATTTCTTTGACATGTATTGCGGAAGAATAACACACATGAGGAGGGCGGCTTGCCTTTCAGGGGCGCCTGGTGATCCTGAACATTGCGTTTATGATTCCAGCCTGTTGTACATTACGACATGGGCCTTGCAGCAAACATTTCACCCACGGGAATTTGTTATGTTTTTGTTATTACTTTGATCATTTCCCACATTTTTTATTTGTTTTTGGCATTTTGGTAACAATTTAGATCACTGAAAAGACAGCAAATGGTTTTCTTGTGGTGTGGATAATATAGCAACTTACTACTTATTCTGAGTGAGCCTGTTGAGCAACCTGGAGACTATTGAGTTTTCACTTCAAACTATTCTTATGGAAGGGGATTGATACTGAGGAAAGAAGTTGCTGTTTAATGAAACACATTTAAATGTCTATATAATATATACCTTAAATGTTTGCTGTATTAATTAGCAGGCAAGAAAAATGAGCAATTGAACACCTAATATGGACAGCTCTTGGGCAATCACCTTTTACGATATCCCTTTATTCTTTAGTTGTACGCTTTGCATGTTTACAGAAAGATAGTGGCTTTTTTATTATAGGCAAAAAACATGAGTTAGATTTTGTTAATTTTGTTTATAGGTTTTTAATTCTTCACCAGGAGCAAAAAACATTGTGAAAGTTGCTCTATTTAATTTTTTGGGGCAAATTAAGTTATTTTTTATAAAATGCTATAGGACTCTGTGCTTTTTCTCTATAATTAGGGAAAATTAAGATGTGTGAGTGTTACTAATGTCACTGATTATCTCTCCTTTCAGCTATTTGTACAAGAATGAAATCCAATCAATTGACAGACAAGCATTTAAGGGCCTTGTCTCTCTTGAGCAACTGTAAGTGACCAAGTTCTTCATTCACCTTTTCTATTTGCTCGCAGCATTCTGCCTTCTTCTACCCATTTGTACATGGCTTGACCCCTCTCCCCTCTCTTGAGGATCTCTGTAAAGAAATCCCAAAGCCTGGCAAAGCTGACATGCTTATGAGTCGTACAGTGCATTAATCAAAGCATGCTCTTTACTTCTTAGGTAGTAGATGGGCATCATGCTGCTACATGCAACAGCCCTTTCCCCGTTTTGTTGCCACTATGCATGCCATTTGTGCACCTGACCTTTGTCTGCTGCACTGTGACCCACTTTGACTCCCTCTGCATGAGTCGCATGGTGATCATGGCAGCTTTGCCCCGCCTGACACCATTGAAGCTTTAAAACTTAACGTGTTGCAGTGTTGTGCTGCAGCCAGAAGTACTGTAGAATAAAGCTTTGACCTATGTCTGTCTTCTTGCTGCAAAAATCACACTTCCCCTAAGATTTGCTGTGACCTTGTGTGTGTGTGTGTTTTATTTTTTCTAGATAACCGTGCATAATATGTGCTTTGTTTGTGAGAAAGTTAAACTGTTTCCCATAAGTACTAAACATTGCACAGTTTTGTAGCAATGCACCAATCCACTTTTTTCTCTTTTGATACTAATACAGATATCTGAGGCTCAGTATCGTCCGATACCGATCCGATACTGAAAAACAGCTCAGGCATATTGTCACCATACCCGAACTAGAGCTTCTTTCAGTATTGGGACTGATACATTCTCAATATCGGATTGGTGCATCTCTACGATTTGGAGACTCTTGGACTAATGCTGTAAAAGAAAAGTAACTAGAAGTTCAAACTGGGATGTTGCTTGGAAAAACATTATAAATCTTACATTTTACTCAATTTTTAAGTTGTCTGCAGTCAGTGGGAACCCAAGATTGTATGTTTTTATTAATGTTTCAGTATGAATTGTGACTCCATGCATTAATAATAATTAAAACACATCCTAACCAACTCGGCCCAATGTTTGGCTACAATGTGAAATCATGATTGAGCTTTAAATCCCCTTGGATAGCTGAGTTCAAATTAATTCACCACACCTAATTACTGATTACAGTTTTGAGACGCAAAATGCATGAATGAATAGATTTTAACCCCCACAAAGCTTTGAGACAAAACAGATGATGAATTTGTTTTTATTATATTTGCAGTAAAACACAATAATTTGTTTAATTTAGTTGCAAACAAATTAAACTCAGTATAATGCAACATATGTATTTTAATGGGTCATCTTAACAAAGATTTTTTTATGTGCTGTCCTCTTTCTTAACTCAATCAACAACAAATAACCTATGTGATAAAATTCATTTTCAGTGTCAGGCCAAGCAGCTGGGCTGAATTTCTACTCAATAAAGGAATGCTTTATGTGTTGGTGGCAAGTTGTAAATCCCAGTAATACTATTAAAACAGATGCCAAGGCATGAAGCCTCATTGTGACATTGTTCTGGCTGAGGAGAATCTCAAATCAGTGGTTGATGATCCTCCTGTGATTCATGAGTGTCTAAGCCTCATGTCTGAGTTGCTGTCAGTAACTCTTTTAGGCTTTGGTTTGTATCAGCCTAACCTGATGATTTATAGCCACTAATGAGGTAGGCCTAAAAGAAATTCATCATGGCTTTACTCTCTGATCTCGGACGTTTAAAAGGTTCTTTGTTGTCTTAGTTTGTATTACCGCAGCATTGGTGTGGACCCTCAGGTGAAAGCAATCCCAATTTGAAACCTTATTGATTATTTTTATCCACATGTCTGATTTTTTTCTGCATTTATATTTTGTGTCTCTAATCTGAGAAAATGCAAATGTAATGCTGATTTTAGTATGTTGTAGTTCTCTAAACAAAGCCCTTTTTCCCTTTTCTACATACGTTTTTAAGTAGATCACATTTTACTAATTAGCATTACAAATGAACTGAATTTAACTTTGTTGCATTTTAATTGGGACAAACTGGACCGTATGATATTGGACGTAAGTCCAATAATCTATTGTATTTGGTATCTGGGCATATTTTAATAGAATTTGTTCAAATTGGATTTCATATCATATGAAAAAAACTTGTCATGTAAAGAACCCTTAGTTGCTATTTGTGTTTGTAATATGCGAAACAAAAATGTCTTGATATTTTTTTCTCTTGCATCCTGTTTATATAAAACATGATTCTAGTGCTTTATTGATAACTGCTTTATACTACTGAATTTATTTGAAATTAGACATAATTATGACTTTACTCATTTGTCTGCTTGACTCATCTGGGAGGTATGAATGGAGTGACAATAACCAAAGCTGAAGTTTTCTAAAAAGGCACTTGAGTTACTTTAGGGTGAGAAGAAATAGGCTTCTGTGATCTAATTGAAAAAGTAGTTCCCCTTTAAAAATATTATTTAAAGTAACTGGGTACCGATAATAACTATTTAAATATTACTCACTAATAAAAAATAGAAAGCGCCCAGTATTAGTTGCGTTGACCTCATCTCAAGTGTCTGTCAGAATCCTTGCATAAAAGGCATTCTTCCGTGATTTTCTCTTGAAAATGTTCCACATATTTCCTTGAATTTAAAACTGCACCCTTAAATTTTAAACTTAAATATGTCATAAATGCCTACATGCAGTCTGCCAAGATCCACAGTGCCGTTTTTTTCCATAGTTATTTCTGACACACTATTGTCCAAACCCCAAACTGTCCACATTCTGCCCCCCACCCATTCAATTCCATAGAATAATGTAACATTTCATAATCATGAAACCTGAAATACCTATTTGTACATTTTGTTCTGTTTCAGCTACCTGCACTTCAACAGCATCGATTCCCTGGAACCGGAATCCTTCAGCCATCTGCCGAAGTTGGAACGACTGTAGGTGCACTCTGTCTCACCTTTTTGCCAAAATTCATAAAATATCTTTAGTTCAGACACAATACAGTTAAAATCTGCTCCTATGAAGCAGTAAACTGTTATAACTCTGACTAGGTTTATAAGATTTTGTTTATTTAGCAAGATGCAATAATTAGCATGGTTTTCTTATACTCCCTTCCTCTCTTGTCTCTCATAGACTTAAGGATATGTTAGGTTATTGTTTCATTTTTTTAAACCTGCTGTATTTGCACTTGCAGCCTTGAGTCTGTGCAAATAGATGGAACACCTGCAGGGAAGGAAAAAAAGAGGAATAGGGGAAGGAAGGAATTCCCAGGTGCGTAGTTTAGCCATTGTTGGGGAAGATTTCCATGGACACAGTCAAAGCAGAGACAAGAAAGATCTTTGAATCAGTTTCCTGAAAGGAAGGATACAGAAATGTGTGGCAAATTGATCAAAAAGTCTTGCATATACAGGAAAATGCTTTGTTGTGTCTACAGTGGAAAAAGATGTGCTACGGCACTATTATCTATAAGGACAATGATATTTGTCCTGTTTTAAAAAACGGAAAATTAAGTCAACAATAACAACATCCTGTCTCCACAATACCTGTTTTATTGGTCACTTGTTCATTTTCCTGTTTTCTGTCTCCCTGTCAGGTTTTTGCACAATAACAGAATAACACAGCTCATCCCAGGAACCTTCGCTCATCTTCAGTCCATGAAACGATTGTAAGTGCAAAGAATCCTAAATAAAAACACATCTTTAGAGCAGCGTTGAAATGCATTGTTAAAATGACAGCATCTTGCTGATTGCTGATTACAGTCTCCTGAAATATGGCATGTTTTAATTTTCTTCCAGCTTTCTTTATGACTGAGGTTTATCTTTTGAGGAAAAATCAGCCCTTGTTTAAGTGTTGTTGTTCCTCTTTTCCCACTCATAAATTTACTTCTAATGTTTGAATGAGAGTTCAAGAAGAGAGTCAAAAGCCTATTTTATCACACTGACTTTGCTGTGATTTTTGCTTTTTATATAGGAGCACATAAACAATATTAGACTGTGAAAAATCACTAAGGCATTGTAAAACAGCTTTTTTAGGTGACTATTATAGTGAAGCTGAACCAGAAAAGGAGTTCAGGCTGTGAGACTAGTTCCCATAGTGAGAACAATCTGTCCCAGTCTCTTGCTGGTGGGCCCCACTGTTTGCACTGAGCTGGATTTGGTGGTGCCAGACACACTGTAGTTCATGAACTGTCACAAAGGCGTGTTTTTAACGCTGCTGCTGCTACACAGCTAATGTGATTGCAGGTCGACAGCTCTGAGGTGCATGTGTGACTGGATTGAAATCAAAAACTACTCAGGCTTCATTTCCACATGTAATGTTATTATTTCCACACCTGTAAAACCGATGCAGTCCTGAACCGAATGAGCAGATTTCTTTTTTTGTCGGAAGCCTAAAAAAATTATGAAAAAAAAATAGAAGGTGTTGATGGGATGTTCTCCTGCTGCATCGTACCAGAAGTGACCAGGGGGAGTTTATTGTTTTGGTTCATGATGAACCAAAATGGCCCTCGGACCATTGCTCGTCCAAAATATCCATGCTGCTCTCTCGCTGAAGAAGTCTATTATGATCTTAGAACTTTCAACAGTTTTGATTTTATTGATAATTAGGGTCTAACAGCATTAGTTTCTGCAAACAATTCAATTGAAATGAGATAATAATGAGCACAAAACTCCTACATATGTTTGAGTCACATAAAGATGTGCAGGCATTTATCAGTGACGCTTCCAGAGGCCCTTTTACGTCTTCTGATTTGCTCTTTGCCTGTGTCCATGTTTGCAGGAGGCTGGACTCTAACGCTTTAAGCTGTGACTGTGAGCTGCTGTGGCTGGCCGACCTGCTGAAGCAGTACGCCGAGTCAGGAAACGCCCAGGCTGCTGCCACCTGCGAGCATCCCAGTCGACTCCAGGGCCGATCGGTGGCAACCCTCACTGCTGAGGAGCTCAATTGCGGTAAAATTAAATGCATTATTTTGATTTGTCTTCATGTTGCTTCTTCAAAAAAGCTTTTAGCCCTTTGTAGCATCAATGTCTTCACCACAGTGGTATTTTATAACACCTGGAAAAAGTATTCATAGTCCTGGAATTTTGTGACATTTCATTATGATGAACCAAAAAATATAGTGTATTTTTACAAAATAAAAATAAAAAAATATCTAGATTTCCAAAGGTAGGAGAGAATAGAAGTCAATACAACAGTGTTTGTTTAATTTTGAAACTGAGAAGAAAATTTTTTTTCTTGTAAATGAAGTCACTTACACAAACCGAGATATTCTCCGGAGTACTGTGCAAAAAATGTTTACAGCATATGTAATCACTGTTGCTCTGTGGGGCCCAAATACCACTGTTGCACAGAAAGGTACTGGGTCTACGCTAACTCAACTTCTCATGCAAAGTTTCATTGCAACTTCCATCCAATTTGTTTTTGCCTTTCTTAGCATTTAATAAAGTCATTGTTAAAACAGACAATAACTTAGTCTTCCTTCCTGCTAGCAGGACCTGTGTTGAGTCATGTATAAACTGCTTAATCTAACCACACACTGCAGACATACACACAGGTGAATGTTTCTGTTCTTTGTTTTAGCCCTACAGCTGTTTTGCTCCTGGAAAAATCTACCCAGCTGGAGGAAATGTCAATCTGTGGTCACTGCAACAACAAGCAGATGTTCACTTTATCAGTGAGAGGGGATAAGAGTTTATCTTATTTTGAATCTTAAGTAGAAAGGGTGTTTACAGCACAAATATTGAAATTAATAAGCGTATGCAATGTTTCTACTAGGTCACGAGAAGTTTAGAACAACATGGACTGTGCTTATGTTTTTGTTTGTTTTTAAGTTTGTCAAAGAAATAAATGGAAACATATCCAAAATGTTATAAAAGAGATTAAAAATATTGAATAATTTAAAATCTGAAGAAGTCACTCATTTTTAATTGGAAAATGTGTAGAAACCCTTGACATAGAGAAACATCTGCATTCGTACTTGTGAAGTCCTCCTGGTTCTACCTGTACTGCAGTCTAGGCATTAGAAAAGCTCTGTCATTTGAATCTTTCAGTCACCTTGCATAAGTTTTACACTTACAAAAGTAATGTCAAATTATTTTTTGAGTAAGGATGGTTTTTGCTTTTACGTAAAATTATTTATACTGCTTCTAATTTATTGCACATTGAAGTTATTTAATAATAATCTCTACCATTCCTTTTTCTATTTCATTTTAATTCTCAAACTTAAGCAAAGACGAGAATTAAACTCTCACAGCATTGAGTATTTTTCAAGTGCTAATTTTGCACAATATTACACATTTTTGATGTGCTGTCCTTTTTAGAATTGACAATGGAAGTATGGCAAGCTATAGGATGGTTAATGATCTGTTCTGTAATTTGTTTGTTTTGGATGAGATAATAACAGTAAGTTTAATTCACACTTCTTTGTGACAAAAGTGGAAAAGAAAATGCAGATAATTCCATCATCAGTCTGATTCCATGCGGGCTCCAGAACTAAATCCACTTGTTGTAAACCTGTATTTTCTCCAGCTCCCTCTGAATCCCTCAGTCTGAACCAGGCAACTGTATCTTAACCGCAGTTTAATCACTGAAGCTAACTTTAATGGCCTTAACGTGCCCACTCCTGCCTGCTGTAGCCCTCCCACTCCCTAAAATCCAGGAGAAGAATGCCTTCCTGAAAACATGGTGGAAGTCATTCTACACCTCTCTCCATCTGTATTTTCCTCCATGGTCCACTTCACACCCTGTAAGCAGGGTGGTATGCTGCCTAGTAAGCGCTGCAGTCCTTGGAGTTGAGATGTTATGATGTTTGCACTGATTGACTTGCTGGTAGATACGAAACAGTTGTCATCGCAGCGGTTGCTTGTGTGAGAACTTTGGAGGAAATTGCTTAGAGGAGTTGCTTCTGACCTGAAGACACTGTAAAAGTGGGAGGCTGAATCTCCCTTTGGGACATGGGAACTGTTCCTGTTTATTGCTTCTGTGTGTCTTAGATTTCACATGCTTGTGGTGACCATTAATCTAGATCACCACCGAGTACAGGAAGTACATCCTGTTGGAAACTTCTGGAATTTGGCCTCAGAATTAGAGATTCTTCCAGCATGGATGTAAGAACAGGTCTGGTTCAACAGAGGCTCGGTACAGTTGTGGTAAGAAATAAGTTTACAATCTGTTGTTATGGAAAACTAATTTGAGATGCATTATCTCCTGTTGACACAATAACAGCAATCATTTTGGGGATGCGGTTGTTCCTGCCCCTCAAATGGTTAAGAGGCTGTTTCCAAACAATTTGGGTTTGTCAATCTGCACTTAGGAATTAGTCTTAGCAAATGTAGAAAATGGCGAGAAAAAATCTGAGCTGCACACAACTGTGAGCGCAATGTCCTTCAGATGGGAGAACTTAAAGCAGAGATGTTTGACTGGACTGCAGATTTATATTTAACAAGAAAACCCAACACAGAATATCAGCACAAAGCCACCCACGTCAACTTTGTGGTTTGGTTTGGAGACACAAGACCTGGGCAGGCTAAAGTCATTAAACTGACTCTGAACTTTTCTGTATATCTCTGTATTATTAGGGTTACAGAAATGTGAAATCAAAGCATGGACTTTGATTAGTGTGATTGTCATAAATTTTTCTTGTTGAATTTTCTCGTTGCAGAGATACCAAGGATCACCTCAGAGCCCCGGGATGTCGATGTTACATCAGGAAACACTGTTTACTTCACCTGTAGGGCTGAGGGAAACCCCAAACCTCAGATTATCTGGCTCAGGAACAAGTAAGATTTATCAAACCTTAAAAAGATGAATAAAGAAAACTGAGACCAATTCCACATGTTAGTTTTTAAAAGAAAATGTAGTCTATCCTAGTGATTTATGTATTTTCTATGGGGTTTTGGAATTTTGAGGTGTTTGTTTCTCACAAACCTTTCTGTTGTCTACATGTTTACATGTTGTCTAAGATTTTATTGCACGTTTAGCTTGGCAGAAGGATGAGAAGAAAAAGGAGTCATGTAACGAACAGCCTGGAGTTGGAAAAAAAACCCAGGACAGCTGCAAAGAAAAATATGGCATCTGAAAACATTGTTCTACCTTTGAGTCATGTGATGGCTTCATCTTTGTTTAGCACAATAATGTACAACTGAAACTAAATGTAAATAGCTCTGCAAATTGACAATGACCAGATTATTTAGATGTTTACATCAAAGAAGAATTAACACATATTATATGTTATGTTAACCATATCTAATACTTGGTATGTTTTACTTCCCTCAACTGTGTGTTTTATCTTTTGTTCCATTGAGAATAACAAAGCTTTTTTGGAATATTTTTGTAAATCAAATCAAATAATAACACAGAAAATACACTATGAAACCATCTGTCCATTTAGAGTAAACACTATTTGCATGTTTTGTTTGTTTGCAGCAACGCTTTAAATATGCGAGATGACAATCGTCTGAACCTACTGGAAGATGGGACACTGATGATTCAAGACACCAGAGAGACTGACCAGGGAGTTTACCAGTGCATGGCCAAAAATGTAGCTGGGGAAGTCAAGACTTCAGAGGTCACACTTCGTTACTTTGGAGCCCCCTGTAAGTGCACTACTTTCCTTTCTCTACCAGGTTATTATGCAGCTTCCCACACGCTCTCAGAGAGGTTGAATAAAGGCTCATTTCACAAACTACAGTATAAGGAAGGGATCTGAGTTGGTGTTGGAAAATCTGGCTAATGTTGGCATGGTTACTTTAATATGACTTGTTGATCATTTGACTCTAGCATATTCTGGTTAGTTATGGTACAAAATTTACCAAACAGAGGCATATTTTGAAAAATGTAATAAAAATACATAAATAAAAAAAACAACAAGCACTTCTCTGTTCTCTTATCAAGAGCAAAGTGAGCCAATCAAGTCAGATGACTGGAAACCACTGTCCCTGTCCTGTGAATGTAATTATGAAAAGTGAAGAAGGCTTGGTTTGGAAGCAAAAAAAAAGAAAGGAACAGAGAAAAAAAGAAAGACATGGGCCAATACATAGGATTCAATCAATACATTTTTATAAAAATGTACCTGTTGTGTTTTTTAAGGAAGGCATCTAAAATATTTTTACCAATAAAAATCTGATTGATACATCTCTAAATAATTATTAACTATAGATGAAGACAATGCAATGTCTTTCAAAGTATGCAAAATATATTTTTTTACTTTATAAAGACTTATTGTGTAAAAAAACAAAAAACCAACAAAAAAACAAATATGAAGCAAAAATACTGATAAAATATTTTTGTGCATGTTTTGGCTGAAACTGAGCCCTTCAGAAGTTTCTGAGAACTGATGTGCATTTCCTGTCTCTGTGAGGGTAAACCACACTTCCCTTGCTGCAAACATATTTTCTTCATTCCACTGTAATCACTGACCAAATAACGATGCATATCCACTGCATTTTCTTTCAATAAACACTGAAAACTGTTTGGTATTGGTCACACTGTTTTCAGTTTTGAGTCAATGAACACAAAGGTGGTCTTTGTAACTGAGCTACAACGTGGTTTTCTAGAACTTTTAAAGTTGTTGCCAACAACAAATACATCCCTCTGTTTTGGTTGCTGAAAATGTTTCATGTTGTCTTTCAAAACTTTAACACTGAGTTTGTTTTTGTTTTGCTTCTGTTGGATTTTTTATTTTTTGGACATACTGTGGAGTTAAGTTCTGGCAGAAATGTAGATGTTTGATATTGAAATCTTAAAATTGTACTAAAGTTCAAGCTCAATGCAGGCCAACATTATCTGATACTCATATTGTGGCTGATATCACAATCATTTCCGATATCAATATTGGATCAGGACACCCCTATTGATAAAGCTGTCTGGTTCTAGATTTAGTTTGCTATTGAGCTTCATAAAGTAACAGGTTGTCATAATTTGGATTTCTATTGATTTTTGTTGCATTTGAAACAGAAAAAAAAAATTTGCCCTAACAAAACATAATGGTGTCATCTGCAAAGAAGAAAGCATATTCCAATGTTGATGAAGTTTTTAGGGCTTATTGAAGTTATCCTGATGCTCATTTCAACTTTCTTCCACCCTCTTCTCTTATTCTTCCAGCCCGGCCAAGTTTTGTCATTCAACCCCAGAACACAGAGGTGCTGGTGGGTGAGAGCGTGACCCTGGAATGCAGCGCCACTGGTCAGCCACAGCCAAGAGTCACGTGGACGAAGGGTGACCGCACACCGCTGCCCACTGACACTCGCATCAACATCACTCCATCTGGGGGGCTTTATATCCAAAATGTTGTCCGAGACGATGGAGGACTATACACGTGCTTCGCCTCCAATAATGTGGATACCATACATGCTACAGCACGAATCATTGTCCAAGGTAAAGCTTTTACATGTAGATTTCTACTGGTGTAAATGTTTTTGTTTTTTTTACTATATAAATCCTGAATGTTTTCTGTTGTGTTATTCATATAAAAACATTCATCAGTCTCACAAAAACTAAGCTAAATTTAATTAGAGTCAATCACAATACGTACAAAAATAAACACGGGATAAACTTGAATTCATTCAAAATATTCATCACAATCTCAACACAACATAACTGGGTCATCTTGACCGAGGAGTAGTTTTTGTAAAAAGATTTTTAAAATATTTGGAAAATCTTATTTGCGTTAATAGATGAGATTTAATTGTGTTAATAGATGACTTGCATGAAAATGTCATATTGTTGTCTTATTTTTTTTCTCCTATTCTGAACAGCGACTCCCCAGTTTACCGTCACGCCACAGGACCAGTCAGTTTTGGAGGGTAACACCGTGGATATTCCCTGCGAGGCGAGCGGTTACCCAGAGCCGGTGATTGTCTGGACTCGAGGTGGAAACGTACTGCCTTCTGACCGACGACATGCAATTCTGGCTGCTGGTACTCTCCGTATAACTCGTGTTGTGACCCATGACGAGGGCCAGTATGAGTGTGAGGCAGTGAGCCCAGTGGGGACAGTGCGTGCAACTGTGCAGCTCAGCATTGAGCAAAGAGGTGAGAGACCAAACGGATCAGATCACTGAATAACATGATAATGTTCCCTGAGCTCATAGCACAGTGCCATATCACCGGTGTACATGCAAAATAGAAATCTGGTTTGCTCTGAGATTTATCTAACATTTCACTGAATCTAACAGAGGTGCAGCTTTCACGCTCAAGCACACTACTGACCTAATAACCACTAAGGTTCAGACCCAGGAGTCGTTCTGTTAAACGTTCCATTCACTGTCGATTGCCATGTTTACTTTGACATAATTAATCAGAATCTGAATTAAAATGTGTCATGTAAATGCCTCCATCAGAACATTCTGATTGGATTCATGCCAACCCTCTCATTTTTTGCTCTGGGGGCTAAGAGCTTAGGGGCCCCTAAGCCTGGGGCTCTCCTCAAAGAATTTGTTGTAAAAAAAAGTCTTACATTGGTTTACTTAATCTCCTTTCTGAATCTTGGTCATTTATATCCACAAAATACAAAATGGCTGTTTTTGTCTAATTTTTCTCCCATCTCGACAATAATGGATGGATGACAAGCATAATGCACAAGAAGTATCTGGGCAACAAGATCATAAACCGCCCATGGAGAAAAAGGGTTATTTTTATATAACGTCATATGTTATGTGTTAAAAGTCCATCCATTTTCTTACACCCTTTATCCCTTAATGGGGTCGGGAGTTGCTGGTGCCTATCTCCAGCTGGCGTTCTGGGCGAGAGGCAGGGTACGTCCTGGACAGGTCACCAGTCTATCGCAGGACAACACAGAGACACACAGGACAAACAACCATGCACACACACACTCACACCTAGGGGCAATT